>JAPMOB010231341.1:0-25431 GCA_029875015.1 Lepomis gibbosus
GGAGGCACCGCTGGACTCCTACACTACACAGCATGTCCAGCAATATCTTTCTATTAGGACCTTCCATGTTAACACAAACACATGCACAAGAAAGCCAACATGTTAGAAATGCACACACACCACAAAAGGCAGAGAAAGAAGGTAGAGAGAAGAAGAGGGGTGGGGGGGGGGGTGTATATGTAAATTTGTTGTTGTTACTGTTTTTATTTCACACTTGACTTGGCAATGTAAACATCCGTTTAACATGCCAATGAAGCCCAGCATTTTAGCATGCATTTTCAAAATCAATGACTGACAGCAAACTGCTCCATCACCACCATTCCTGCTTCAGAGCATCAAGTGAGCGGTTACATACACAATCATCTCGTGCAAACAACATATATTTGCATGCAATGATCTTGCTTCTGAATAGAAACACAAATTCATAAGTAACAAAGTTTAAAAAGATCAATGTGAAATTTTCAAAAAGTTTGCAATAAATAGTATTACTAACAGCTGCAAAAGTATAAATTATCCATGGCACTGAAAGTGAATCTTTCAGAGCACTGCAGACTACAGAGAGTTACTGTGTCAGCAACTCAACTGCTTCTGAATTTCACTAACCACAATGGGTAGCCCAACACATTATACATTTCTTTACGCATATTACATATTACGCATAGTGGCCAGAAAAATAGAGACACCTTGGCACCTTCATGCAAATAAAAGTAATAAATCCTACATTTGTGACTGCAATTTTCAATCATGGACAGGGAGATGTTGATTCAACTGGTAACTTCTGAAATGAAGGACGCAATGCAGATACCATACTGACAAAGTTGAGAACAATGATTTTTAGCTTTGGTAACGGAAATATTTTGAAACACTCACTTGTAGCGCTGCCCTCTCCTGTTGAGAAGGTGAATAATGGGAATAGTCGGTGAATTGGAATAACAACAATTCACTGACCAGGTAGTGAGTTTATTTTCCTACCTTTTTAGATGCTTTCTTCCTATCTTATCTTACACTATATGGAGGTAAAATCTTGCTTATTGCAACTTTAAAAAGATAGCAAAAGCTTTCCAACCATGCTGCTTCTAAACAGTCGCAAAACAACATATTACCTGCAAGAGTAAAACTAAATATAAGATATTGAGACAAGGCACTCTAGAATCACTTATTTCATACCATACCATTATCATGCAGTAGTCTAAGCGTCCAAAGCAGAATACATGCATTTAAATGAGACTATGTGTTAATATGTTATATTAAAGTTTAAACTGGCCTGTTAGGATAAGCAAAGTAAAATCATCACTAATCCTTAATTGCCTCCTCTCTCTCTCTCTCTCTTCTTTTAATTAATCCTCCCTATACCTCCTTGTCCTCTCTGTACCTCTCACCTCACGTCCTCACAGTTCAAAGCTATCTTTTCCACCCATACCTTTGCTGGTTCGAGCAGCGATGAGTCCAGGTGTTTCTCCCAGGTCGTTGTGGATCTCCACATCAGCCCCGAACACAATCAGAGCTTTGATCAAGTCTATGTGGTCCATCTAGTGAGCAGAATGGCATAAAATGGCATAGTCATGTATATTTAAAACGGATCAATTTCTACAGCAAATTGACAATCAAGTAAAAACACAACCATGTCTCTGTGACATTCAAAATATTTAACAAAGTGTTGTGATTTAGCTTTTTGGTGTATCTATTTCAATTTTGATGTAGTTACAGAGAAGAGTTTTTCAGTGTTGTGCACCTTGGATCAAACACATTTTCTATTCAAGAAATGTCAGCAATCTTGTAGTGTGAGCATTACACAGAAGCAGATCTGTGATTTTTATCCTTATACTGTATGTGTGATGCAAAGTGATTTTAAAACTTCTACAAACTTTTAGTCTTACTCCCCTCTTGATAATGCTATGTTGCAACCGCTTTGTAAACTCTCTTCCCTTTCATAAACATTTTGATTATGATCAAGAGAGTATTGCTTTGAATAAGAACAAGCCAGTGATACTTTCTTCACTCACCTTCATAGCTAGGTGCAGGGCTGTGTTTCCGTCCTGGCCCTTCAGGTTGGCATTCGCTCCATGGGTGAGCAGCACCATGGCCGCCTCAAAGCGACCCTTCCTGGTCAGAATATGGAGGGCGCTTTCTCCGGTCTTACTAAGGTAGTTCACTGCACAGCCCTGTTCCAGCAGCATACGACACATCTAGCAAAGAGAAAGGAAGATTTAAGTATGTTAACATCTGCTTGATTTTTTTCCCTGAAAACTTAAATTAGTATTTATAAAATCCCCTTGACATTTTTGTAATTCCTAACATGAAGGTCTTGGTTTGGTAGCCCAGAACAACCTAATTACAGGCCACTATCACTGGCTGGGAGCTGTGCTACGAATTTTTGTGCTGGATTTAAGTTCTGTACGCGTTGAACTGCTCGAGCTGGTTGTTCATAAAGGTTAACAAAGGTCATAAAACCATTGTAGCATCAAAGCTTCAACACATTAATTTACCTGGATGTATACCATTAAGATGAAAACATGTACAGTAATTCAAGCAGCTCATTGTGGATTTCTAACTCACAAAACACACAATGCAATATTTTTCACCTCAGCAGTTTTGGCCCAGTGGAGAGGCGTCCCTCCGTACAAAGAGTCCTCAGCATGGAGCTGGTCTGGATCTGCTTTGAGGATCTCCTCCACACAGCTGGCAGTCAAGACAAAAAAATACTATTTACAATTTGCTAAATATTAACTGAAGAATATTATTCAATATCTCTTAAACTCACTGCATAGAATCAATGCCATTGTATATTGTATGCTAACAATTCTAGCAACCTATTAACAATACCACTCCGGCTTTACTCTGTGGGAAATCAATATAACAGCCTCAGCATCTCTCTATCATACACAGATACTCTAGGAAATCCAGAGGCCCATTATTACTTTAATGAGTTTACTTAAAGTAATTGTGTATGAGAGGTACTCTCCAGAATTATTAGCACATTTTACTTCTATGTACTGTCTTATTCCAAGTCACTGAACCCAGGTTCTGATGGCATATTACAAAAAGTATGAACATTTATCTACAGGTCCAATTCTATTCAAACTGGAGGCAGGGCAGCATGGTAACCAGAGAAACCAAAACTTCATAACCATTATGCTCTTTGGTGTCATTACAGACACCCTTCCAGCTCCAGGGATGCTGTTCTGTAAGAGTAACTTTGGACACAGCATGAAGGTCAAAAAACATTCATTTGAACACCTGTACACTAAGAGACTGTCCTGGACTGATTATAATATACATAAAATGCCAACAGTTAAATCACACACAGCAGAGAACTACTCTGTTGCAAATCCTCATCCTCATCTAAACCCCACTCACCCCTTCTCACTGTATTTCATGGCACTGTGGATGGGGTAGCCAGCACCGCCAATGACACCACACTTGGCTCCACCCCCCAACAGAGCTTTGACGGACTCCATGCGTCCCAGACGGCAGGCTACGTGGAGCGGCGTCTCCCCGTTGTTGTTCAGCTCATTCACCCCCGAGCACAACCTCGAGCACATGACCTGAATGAGGAAAGGATGGAGTAATGGACGACAGCACGGTGGGGGAAAGGGAAGGAGGAAAAATTGTGTTATTATGTAGTTTAGAGGACGTGACTGCTTCATAACATTTAGAATTTTAACTGAAAGAGTAACGCCTTACAGTGAGAAAAACACTGAAATACAGTGGTAAGATCAAATGATGGTCAAAATTTGATCAGATGGAAATGTAACGGTGACTTCACTCCTGCTGAGTCTCACCTGGATGATGGTGGGAGAATCCTGCTTGGCAGCACAGTGCATGGGCGTCTCTCCATTGCGGTCTTTGATGTCTGTGCGCGCCTGGCTTTCATCCAACAGCTCCTTCACACACTGCGAGTCACCACGCTCACATGCCAGGTGCAGCGGCGTCTGACCTGACGCATCCCGAGCATTGATCTGACTGGAGACAGAAAGATGGTTTAGTCACTAAATTAATATTTGTTTACAGCTGGTTTTGCCTGATTTCCCTCCTTCCAGACAGCCATTGTTTTCCAATCATATCACTACAGTATGAAAACGAGCTTGCAGAAACCTCAGTTATTTGAGATGCGTAGGTAATCCACTAGAGTCATTGTCAAATAAAATTAATGATAAAAAATGATAAATTTACATTTATTTTATCATCCTGTGGCAATGCATGCCAAGCAGGCACAGTTTTGAATTTTTAATCTTGTTGCGCATTAAACTAACATCCAACACCTGACACTTGGCCGCAAACTGCAAACTTTTCAGTGAAGATAAGATCAAATTTCATTTCAAATGTTTTTTTAATGATATTTATGTTTTCTTATTGTGTCTTTCAAATTAAATTTTCCAACAACAATGCAGACTCCCACATGATGACGATGACATGATGATAATACTTTATTGTCGGATCAAATCTGACATTTTTCTTGCATCACAGAAGCTCCATTTGCAACATCAAAGAAAAGACAAGAAACAAAGATACATACATTTAACATTACATGACAATCACAGATGACAGTATATAAGGTCCTACCACGTACATTTGGTGGATTGTCATATGTAATGGTGGAACAGTTTTGACTTTAGAGCAACTAAATGTTTCCATTGTGATATACTGACTATCTAAAGTAGCTTTTAAGTAAATGCAAATTCATTATCACACTGTACTGAAATGAATGGAAACCAACTGCTGCGTGGTAAATTGATAAAGTAATGTCCAGTTATTTGCAGTTAGCAAGCTTAAATCTGCAAAAACACAGGAAGGGTCTGTAAAGCCCTGCTGTTATTAACTAATTATATATTGTTAGTATAGTATTTGTTACATTGTGCATTGTATGTTTTTAGCTGGCAGTCTCATACTGACTCACTATTATTGCCTCACTAGAATAGTCTTACACATTACAATCCTCTGTCCAATCAGCTTTATGCAGAAGCATTTATCTCTAAATCATTTATCTCTAAGTAAACTGCCAGAGCCAGAAATGAATCAATAACATTTTAATCATTTATCCAGCAAAAATGTCAAACATTTGCTGGTCAAAGCTTCTCAAATGATAAGACTTGATGCTTTTCTCTCGTTTATATTCTTAAATGAAAATCTTTTGGACTGATGGCACAGAAATGTTGGACTGTCATAAGCATACGTATTTTTCTCCAGCAGCAACAGTCAACCGAATCAAAATCTGCACTTACCTCTGGACGTAGTTATGTTTGAGACACTCTCTCAGGCCTGTCTCAACAGCGATGTGGGCGGAGCTCCAGTCCGGGTGGTTGCGGATGCAGTCCACGATTGGCTGGGTGGTCTCAGCCTTCAGAGGAAGTGTCTCATAGAAAGGGCGGAGCTTAAGGGCATATTGGGGGAACCAGTTCATAGCGTCCTCCTCTGAAGCCACCTGAAACAGCCTGGTTCACAGAGTGGAAGGATTACACAGCCACAATTTGCAAGCACCATGAAGGAAAATTTGAAAGAGAGCCAAACATTTAAAAACGGGAATGTGGTAATACTGGTTCAAATGAAAGACAAGATAAATAAGAACACCATTAGCAACTACTGATTTTTTCCAGGAGCCTGTTTGCATTTATTGTAGCTTCAACAAGCACTGTTTCAACCCTGTCACTGAATTTCCAATTACTTTTTACTTACTGCATATAATTATTTCTGTAAGTTTTAACCACTTAACGAATGTCGCAAATTCGCATCACACCGCTTCAGGCTGCAGCCGAGATGGAGCACGTATTCCCCCAATGCCAGTTTGTGCATATTCGATACATACCTAGGAACCTTTTGCTAGCGCCTGTTTATCGTTATGTTGTCGCTTATTTGCATCACACCTACATCATACCTGAATTTAACTCTTTTCTAAGTTCTAAAGACAAATTAACAATATCCATTTAATTATCATCTTGAAAGCAAATGAATACAAAAATAATAGATTTTCACATATAATTGTAAATAAATTCAAGAATCACAGGGTTGAAAGAATCAAAAATAAAATTTTTTGCAGAATCTGTGATATTGAGGCACTGCCAAGAACATTCAAGTTTTAAAAGTAGCTTTGACATTTCCCTGCAAACTAACAGTGGTAAATATTTGATGTTATTTTAAAATGTCATTGTAAAGCTTTTGCTTCTTGACCTCTGATATTAAGTTTCCAGAGATCACAATGTTTGCAGAGGAAAGATCCAAACTCATATCAAGCACATTACCCCATTACACATTAAACATGTTCTGACAAACCATAAAACCTTCTTCACTGTTAAACACTGCTTTTCAGAACTATGGCTGAATGACCCAGCATAGACTGATTTAAGATAAAGGGCATTGATTTTGTTAAGCTGCTTTATTGGGTAATGTTGTAGGTCAACAGTGATCTAAAATAAATGCTTAAGATGTTATAGGCTGAAAGTTGTACTGATATCTTCAGGTGGTCATGGAATCATAAACTACCAAACACCTTCATCATATCTTATGTGGTAATTTCAGCTGACATAAGCACATTTAAACCAGGTTCAGTGGCTGTAATACGCTACAAATGACACATATCACACCACTCTCCCTGTCAGTGATGTGATCAATACTGACCTCAGCGTCATAGTAGATATCTCAGGGCACATGAGAAGACAATCCCATGACTGGCACTGGCTGTTTTTGTACAGGACAATGCGTCCTTCCTCTTTCACCATGACTTTGCCTCCTCCACCGTAATCAGCGAGCGGCACATCCCTGACCCGGTAGGGGTTGGTGAAGAGGGTTGACACAGAGGACACTGTGTCCAACAGCCGTCCCAGGAACTGCATTGTTACCTTGAGACAAAGAGAATAGGGAATAGGGATTCAGACAATCTGCAGCATGGTCTGTAAACACATCTCTAACTGATATAAGACAAGTGGTTTGGCAGCAGAAATGTTTACTGTGCCTCAGCACGTTTTGGCAGCTCTGTTTGGCAGCCTGTAGGATTGTTTCCAACAATAATGAATGATTTATTTTGGCCCTCAGGACAGAATGTAACCGCTCAAGAATTGCAACAGGTGTAATATCCCAGATATTACATATTAAGGCTGCTGAGAGTTTCTAATTTGGGGTTAGATCACTGTCAAAAACAACTTCCTGTTAGGTTTAGCTAATTATACTACCATTTTTACCAGCTGGGCTTCCACATTAGTTAACAACTTCTCGGCTATCTCTCAACTCTCCACTTTCTGTTACACTCCAAGAGCTTGTGGTGAGTATGAAAAATGAGGCTAGTCCTCATGTAAAGGATGAACAAGTGGCTCCATTCATGCTCCTCACGAGTTCCAAATTAGTCCGAATCAATTTGAAATGATACCGACGCTGTCAACGAAAATCCGTTTATTTTTTGTTTTTAATATAAAGATCCCGAATATTCTGAGCATCTATGCTGCGGTTAGCTACCTATCAAGCGTAGCTAATCGTATTAACTGGTACAAACGTAGCATGTCTGTCGGTGCTTACCTGCTAGCTCTCCTCTGTCTCTGCTGACTTCTGACAGCTACATCAACAACCGCGAGCCTGCAACCGAACATGCTAATTCTTGACGGGCGTGAGTTGATCCAATCAGAGCCCAAGAATTTCGAGATGCTAGGTAAAAAGGGGAGGAACAGGACACATCCATGATGCCCGAGTTTTCTTCACGCTGGAAAGTCCCACCATCAAAGACAAGACCTTTGGCTCTGCAGTGAGCACCATACTATAAAGAAACTACAATGGGATAGTCAAAATGTTATATAAATGTATATATAAACCTTGAAACATCATCGTCAATTGAGCAAGTTTAGAATAGTTGACTGTTCCTGATCATATAAAATAAATACATATGAATAAAAATAAATGTTATGAATATATATAATATATATTTCACTTATATTTTTTTACTGGAACAAGACTATAACAGGCACACACAAAGAGGAACCACATCATGGGGCAATTTTCAACATACTTAATAATATATGGGACTTTAAAACAGTAAACAGCTTTAATACATTATAAATTATTCAAAATACATGTATATTTGTTTGTCAACTATAAGCATTAGGGTTTTTAGTTATAAACCAGTTGTTGGTTCTAAAGCCATTGTAAAACACCAATAACACACTCGACAGTAGTACAAATTCATTTTAGATTCACTTCCTTATGTGAAAGTAGCAAAAGTAAAGATTCTTGATTCAATTTACAAGTGTTATCTGCAAATATCAACGTACTTGTGATGCAGAATGGGCCATTTCTAAGCACTGTATCTTAAAATAATATTCTTTTATTTTTATGGCTGATGCAATGCAATGATTTAGGTTATTTTAACTAACTTTATCATTGAGCAGTCTATTAATGTTCTGAGTTTTTGCCATAATTCACAGCTTGGTTTGACATGAATCGTACAGCTGCTATCTATGCTCTTTAAATGTTTATTAGAACATATGCTACAGCACAGGTTTTCAAAGTGTGAGGCTCCAAACGGTTTTAGAGGAGGCTCAGTGAATGGAAGTGAAAAATATTAGTATTCATATTATAAATAATATTAATATTAGGTATTACATTCATTATCAAAAGGAGATGGAATAGCCTAAATGTATGTGATTTGGTTAAAGAGAATTTAGAGACACAGTTTTGGGGAAGTTCACAATCTTTCACTGGAGGTGAGTGGGTGCCTTTTTCCAAGATTTGTCTGAGCAGAGGCCCACAGTCTCAGACTCTGAAAATCCCAATGCTACTTAGAGTTATTTGGAGTTGCCAGCTTCCAATAAGCTGCTGTCTCAGTTAGATTAAGCAACTTGTCTGAAAGCACATGTTACAGCTCAGTTAGTTAAGGAAGACAGAGGCAGGGGTGTGGTTACCATTGAGGACATGGAGGTCATGTCCTCTGTTTTCAGAAAATTTAGCCACATGTTTCAGCATCCAGAGGAGAGTGTACATTCTACATTAAAAATGGTATAGATGTTTTCATGTGCAGGATCCATTGCTTACTAAAACTCAATATAGGCCTATTTTATTATTTTATTTAAACTTTATTTAACCGGACAGGGCACCTGAGAACAACAACATTTACTATTTAGCCTATCAGTAGGCTGTCACTCATTTTAAATTGAAATCTATCCTTCCATCTATCAGGCCTATAAGAGCTTATGGGATCACGGAGAGGTGTGCTAGGGGAAGTTAATCCAGGCTGGTATTGGGCAAGAGGCAGGGTATATCATGTACAGTGGTGATGGGAATTACTGATTAGATCAGATTCACCTTTGCTGTCATTATGCAGAGAATGCACAGAGCTAATGAAATGCAGTTAGCTTCTAGAAATATAGTGTTTTTCCAGATTAGTGCAGTTGTGCTGTCTCTTACAGTATGTACAGAGAGAGGACTTACAGTAGCTAATGCTTATGTGAACATATTAAAAACGTTTAGAAGATAAGTGGAAAGAGTTAGAGAATGGAGAGTGCAAATGTTAGGATGTAGGCCCTATGTACAGTGTGAACAGCAATCTGTAGATAAATATGCAGAGGCAGCAACAATGTATAGACCTAAACATTAGGTTATATATACAGTTGGTGGTTAATGTAAAGTAGGACTAACATCAGAAAGCCGATATATAGAAATAAACAACCACTCACATTAACACCTAAGGGCAATTCACCATTTTAAAGAATTACAAATACATATAATAGAAATATCAATCCATTACGTAGGTCTATATCCACTAAGTAATAATAATAAATAAATACACTTTATTGATAATTAACTGAGTAAGATAAATGCACATTTAAACATGGGGAGGGGGGACCAAGCGCGTCACTTTGTATTAAAAAGTGGTGAGGACAGAGGGGATGAGATTATGGGTGTGAAGAGACACTTCACTCATGAGATGTCACAATAATGGGTTCACAAAAATAAGACAATAAGATCTTTAAATAGTGATCTGAAGATATCTTCAATGTCGAGATACTGTATATGAGCGATGGGCCTGGGAAAAGTTTTGAGCATTAAACACGTCCTTTCTTGCATTCTGGTAAAGGTTTCTAAACCAGTTTATGGTGGAAATTTTTTTATTAATGTAACACAAAATTCTGGTGGGCAGGTGACAATTCAAGATATACATATGGCTGAGGATATACAAATATAATAGAATATAATGCAGTAAGGCTCTCATGCATTGTGTATTGCTTTCACATATACTTTAGATCAACTTTTCTCATGCTATTATCCCTGCTGAGGCAACACAGGTAGGCATAATTTTCTTACTGCTTTTTTTGACATGTTCACAGGGAGAGAACGGAAAACTTGGACAAAATGAAACTGTGTGAAGAAGTTGTCAAAGCTGGGGCTGATTGGGGCATGCACGTTTTGTGGTTATTTTATAATCAGTAGCTTGTTTTTGTTTTTTTAGGCCTACTTTACTCTGTTACTATACTTTTTTAGGATGATGCACATTTGTTTCTTCTATAGCCTATTTTATTGCATTGCATATTTTGTCATTGCGCAAATAAACCTTTTTCAGTGCAGTTTCATTTGTTTTTTTTTAAATTTCTTATTGCAAGTTATATTTCAGAATATTTTTAACAAATTATGTTTTAAAACTGATGATGACAAAATTTCAAAAAGTGGTGGGGAAATAGCGTCCCCAGTGTAAATGACAAAAAGCAACTTATGACCTCGTGTTTGTAAAACCCTGACAAGGCCCAGAGGACAGAGGTGAGTTTGGAATAACGTGTGAATTGAATAATAACATTAACGTTAATAACATCTTGTGTCGTAGCGCCGCCTGTCATCAAACAAAGATGCTGAGAGCTCTGTGAAGCGCGCGGATCATCGCATCCTCGTGAGTGTCTTCATCGTTGCCAGGACGACCGAAGGGGCTGGCCCCGGCCACGTGACATATAGCAGGCTGGACGTTCTGCTGCTGCAGTAGTAGTGGTGGTGTGTGTCTGCATGTGTGTCTGCTAACGTAACGTTACGTTACCTCTCACACAGTTTGGCTGTGGTCGGCCCGAGCACACAGCGGGGCTTGGCGTCTGGACAGAGCAAAACAGAGACAGGTAGCTTAGTTCGGGCGTGAAAGATGGAGCTCTCTGCGGTGGGAGATCGCGTTTTCGCCGCGGAAGCCATACTGAAACGCCGCGTTCGCAAGGTGAGCTACAGTCCCGCGTGTTTTGACTTCACGCAGATGTTGGCCGCGGTCAGCACGGCAGCGCTTCGGGTCCATAGGCTCGGGGCTGTCTTCTTGAGCCTATGCAATGCTATGGGGGCCTTGTGGTTGCTGAATGCCTCTACTTTGCTAGCTAGAAGCTAACTAGCGAGGCTATCAGTCATGGCTCGGATATTCAGGCATTAGCTGGGCAATAAAAACAGCGACACAAAGAAGGGGCTAGCTGCAGAATACGGCTGCCGATGGGATGAGGACAGTGCTATGAAATGGAGGGGCCCGATTTCTCTGCCAGCTAATGGTAGCTAAAAGCTATACGGCCACAGTCTGCATTTTACAGCCTGTGGAAGAAGGTGTTTGTGGCACCCACATGAAAGGTTGTTTGAGACTAACGTTACTGCATTCTTCTGCAGCTTGTGAGGGATGGTTTCCAAAACATTAGTACTGCCACTCATCTACTGTTTATGAGAGAGGAGTCTTATCAGCCACAGCTGATGAAGGACTTATTATAGTTTGTTAGTTTTTATCAGTCTAGTAAGGTCCTAATACTGGAAAAGTCCCTATAAATCTTGGTAGGGTAACGTAATCTTTAGTAGCTGGTATTAACCAGCAGGCCTACCAGGCCTTCATTTGTTTCTGAATTGCCTGCTAGAACCTCCATAACCATTCTTGTGAGATGTAATACAAGGACTTCACATGAAACATGGTTAAATTCATAAAAAGGTGGTGTGTTGCATGAGAAGCATGCAAGACTTTGTTCTGTGTTTGGTGTAAAGGACACACAGCAAAATCACAGTAACTCCCAAATGTAGATTATCAAACGACTGAACAGCGAAAAGGATGCTGCTGCAAATGAGTTCCAGATTTAAGGGATTTTATAATAAGTAACTCTGTTTTTGTTAATCCACCATCGTTGTTTCTTGCAGGGACGACTTGAATACCTGGTAAAATGGAAAGGATGGGCAATGAAGTAAGTGCTTCTCTTAACTTTGACTTAAATGAAAAATGACATCTCTGTATTTTTAAAGTGAGGCATTTGTGCTGTGCTGTTTTCAGTGTTCCCACATTAAAATGAAAATGTGGATTAAATCCATTCAGGCAAAAATAAGTTTCCTTTGCTGTGTGTTTTCTTCATGTTGCTCCATCTTTGTTAAGGCATAGCACCTGGGAGCCAGAGGAGAATATTCTGGATGACAGGCTGATAATGGGCTTCGAGCAAAAGTGAGTACAGACAGTTTATAATGAGAGTACACACACAATGTGAAACTTCACATTTTTAATTCTTGTCTAATTTATTTGTTTCAGGTCTTAGGCTTAATTTTACACATTGTTTTATGCCCTTAATTTACATAAACTCCCGTGTATATTACTCTAAGTAGTAATGCGTCCTTGCTTCCGCTTTTACCTCATCAGTTAGTGTCTTTACATTCCTCCTCCTTTTCGTGATTGTAAAACATCCATCTGAGCTGATGTTCTTTATGTCTGCTGCCAAGGAACTTGAAAGCCTTGTGCTGCTAACAGAGAGTAGATGTTTACAGTAAACTAAACGGACGCCATAAAAAACGAGACACAGAGACACATCAAATGAAAACTTCAGCTTCAAATGTTCTCTGTGCCCGACTGTTCTACTTTCACACACCCACAGCTTTTATCGCTATGTTCTCTTTTGATTCGTAATTTTTTGCTCTCATTGTGGTGTTCTTTTTTTAGTCTTTACTTTTGAAATGCGTATTGTTGCAACTGTCATTTCCGTCTTTACAGGGAACGGGAAAGGGAATTGCATGGGCCGAAGAAACGGGGGCCAAAACCCAAAAACTTTGTTATGAAGGTAATAGTTTTTGATGATTGTTTATATTTTTGTATGTAATGTAATGTAATGTATGAAGAAGAGCCTCATGGTATTTTATGAACACATAAAACACATCAGCTGTGATTGAAAAGTCAGTTAAGGGCCAATAAATACTGCTTAAAATTCCCACTAAGCATTGATTTGGTGATTTGCAAGTTAAAAAAAAATCTAACATAAAAAAGCTCATACTCTTGCAAAAATGGTTTCTTAATTCTTAATCATCTCCCTCAGGCTCGTGCTCAGAAAGGAGGGACCAGCAGCCGTGCCTCAAATGCCCGCCAGACTCCATCACACTCCTCTTCATCCACTTCCAGCCAAGCAACTCCTTCCTCCTCCGCTTCGCCTCATCATTTAGCATCATCTTCCTCCTCTTCCTCAACCTTGGCACCCACTCCTAAACTCAATTCCCTTGCAGCCACCCACAAGCTGAAGAAAGACATTCACCGTTGCCACCGAATGTCCAGGCGCCCTCTGCCCCGTTCAGACCCCATGGCGGCCGCCTTCTCCAATCCTGGTGGCTTCCCCTCCCGCCCGCATGTTTCTCCCTTCTCTGAGACCGTCCGCATCCTCAATCGTAGAGTCAAACCCCGTGAAGTCAAGAGGGGTCGGATCATCCTCAACCTGAAGGTCATTGACAAGCCAGGTAGGGGTGGCGCAGCCGCAGGCAGCAGGAATATTACAGCAGGACGCCAAAACATCCCTTCCCGCAATCGCATCATTGGGAAGAAGGGAGAGGCACCCTATAGACCTTTCCAGCCCCCTCTGAAGATGCTGGGCTTCCCGATGTACGGGAAGCCATTTGGGCTGCAATGTGGAGGCCCTGTGCCCTTTCCCTCCCACCCAGGGTCATGCTCCAGCACAGGGGCCAGAGACACCCACTCCACATCCTCCCAGTACCAGTCACCTCCTTCTCCTTCCAGCTCCAGTGGCTCTGAAGGAAAATCTCCCGCCAATGCTTCAGCTACTCAGTCCCAGCCAACCACAGGAGCTTCATCTTCCAGCGAGGGTCCAAAATCCAGTAAACCTCACGCAGAGACCAAGAAGGGTGAGAGCGCCAAGGTGCCTGCTCCTCCCACGTCCTCAGATGCAGCGTCCGCATCTCCCTTCCTCCCCTCCTCACCCTGTTCTTCTTTGGGAGACGAGGAGGAGGAGGACCACTCTGTTCCCCCAGAGGGAGGTAGGAAAACTCCCCGCCAACGCAGGGCTAAACACCAGCTGCCCGCCGCCCCTTCCTCTGTCATCCCTGGGGACCAGAGCTCTGCCCCCGCCGAACCCCGAAGGGTGCCCGCCGAGGGAGACCCGGACTGGCACCCTGAAATGGCTCCAAGCTGCAAGGATGTAGTGGTCACTGACGTCACCACTAACCTCGTCACTGTCACCATAAAAGAGTTCCCTTCCCCTGCCTCCTGCCCTGCCTCACCCTCCCCTAGCCCTGAAGAGGCCTCCTGTCCCCCACCCAGCACCACCTCCGACGACCCCTCTCCACCCAAGCCATAAGAGATCAGATGTTAAGAAGTCGATTGCCATTAATGATGAATGAAAAAAATATCATGCCAGTGTTGCCACTTCAGCCTCCTCCTACCTTTTCCTTAAAGGTTTGTCCATATTTGTGTAACCATTAATGTAATGAAACTTAACACCGCCCAGCCATTGAAAAGTAAAAAAGAGCATATTTTTTTTAAAAGAAGAGTATAAATTCGAAAAGGGGCAGCTAATATGCCCTTCTTGTCACTTAAATCGCCATATTTTGTCAACTTGCACAGCACTGACTCTTTGAAGCAGACTTGGATGTAAATGGTATTTGTTTTCTTTCACTTGCTTCAGACATGCTGAGTTCAGCTTGTTTGGTGTGATTTAAAAAAAAAAAGTGAAAGCTCACCCATCTGGTGTGTGGGGTGAACAAGCACACTTGGTGTATGTAAAAGAAATAAATACTATTTAGATTCAGGCCCTGCTGTGAAGGATGTTATTGACAGCCTTCAGGTGTTATGCCAATCTCCTGGACCCCCATCCCCCTCTCTCTCTCATCGGAAGTCCAGCTTGTTAATGATAAATGAGGTGACGTGTTTTTGCACTTAACACAGTTGGACTCATATATTGCATCAATACAGCGAGGTAAATGCAATGCACTTGACTGCATCGAAAAACGACCTATTTTATGTAGTTCATCAATTTTTCAAGGCCTTTTCCTCTCTTTCTTGAACGCACATGCATATATATACAGTGTGAGTATTTATATGCACGCACAACCTTAAAAGCTGCAAAAGAATATACAAAAACAATAATTATTAAGTTATTGCTGTCCTTGTCGTCTTTCCCTGCTTGCCTTGTTTTCTCACAAACCCACCACCTTCTATAACTCTGACGTCCACCAAGACTCTAAACTGGCCTGCATTTAGTTGTAAAATGTTTTCTTTATGCCCGATCTGGACCATATAACTTTCAGTTTGTCAAGGTCTAGAAGGTCCATGAGCAGAACACAGTTCAGGCTGAAGCCAGCAACCACATGCAGCTAAAAATACCAGTTTGTTACCTTTGAGCTACTTGGCAGGTGGTTAAAGCCTGTGTAATGTGTATCCAGACAGTTTTGGCTTCTAAAAATCAATAGCGACTGGTAGGTTTGTCTGTTCACCTTCCACTTTGGCAGGTAGAGCAAACAGCTTCTACACCCTGCTTCGGTCAGTTCATTTTTAGTAGCTTCTAAAGTTTCAATAAAAGTGGTTCATGTAGCATGGTTCCGTCTCTTCCTGCTACCCATTTCAGGCTAGAGGAACGAGACAAGACAAACCAGACAAAGCCAGGAATTTGAGGACAAAGGGCATCCTTTTTCTGTCAAGTTGTTCACTAACTTTCTATTAGGCATTGTAATGTGTTACTCTGCCAGTTGTTTTTAGAGATATCATATAAACAGAAATGCAATATATACACCTATTCAGGCTGAATTATGTGGACACAGTTTGAGCTTTTCTCCCATTTGAAATAACATGCAGGGTTGTTTTTCAAATTCCAGCCACTGTCTGTAGAAATGTTTGCATTGGAAAAAAAATGATTTCTTTGTTGTGCAGGTTGGCCACTTGCTACAAAATGGGTTATTGTTTTTTTTCAAGTGAAATTCAGTGACACTTTAATTAGCACAGTGCACACATTTCTGCATAAAGGGTTAAGAGTAGCAATAACATTTTTCTTCCCTGCTCAGGTCTCTGTGAGCAAGGCACCAGGTCGTGGCTCTACACCCTAACCTTTGACCAGGTAATTTCTTTACTTGTGGTCACACACTGCTTTTAATCACATGCAGAGGAACCATGAGGAACAGGACCCAACCAGGCTCAAACATGAAAAACATACTCTCTTGCCACCGGTTTCTCTAGGGGGAAATTTGCCTCAAGACAAATTATCTTTTGTCTGTGGTTGATAAATGTATCTACTTTGTACTTCTCCAGCCACTTTATCAAGTTACAATTGATCAGATGCTTCATTTTTACTGTCCCAGTTGACCAAGTCTTGTTTCCTCTCTTGCTCCTTTTGCCTGTCATCGAGGCAAAAACCTATGACTAATGACCTGTTTTCTGACCAGAGGGCAAAGGATGTTGGCACAGGACTTTGTTTTCTCCAGATACACCGGGTGTGCACAGTCTTTTTCACTGCTATCATGTTAGTCAGAAAGTGTGTGGTTATGGTGGTTAGAAAAAAGGCTTAATCGCAGAAGGTGTGATCCATCGCTTACTTGTTCTTGACTGCGAATCTCTCCCAATCTCAGTCCCTGCCGGTTCTTTCCAGCTACATGCCTGAAAGCTTGAAAGTGTTTAAAGTTTTTGATCTTGAAGTGTACCTGAGTTACTTCAAAAGAAACCTGACCCTTTTATACACAGACTCTAAACCATTTTCTGGTGCAGTCTACCCTTTCTAGACCTTCCCAGACCTTGGCTTTTACTCTGGTGTACCTGTATGTTACAATATTGAAAAATCTTCCGCATGTGTTGCCTTCTAGCTGCTCCGTTCAACCCAGCCGCACTCCAGGCGACATTTACCTCGTCTTACTCAGCTCTTATATGCNAAAAAAAAAAAAAAAACTTCCTTACCTGCCATGAATTAGTTGGTAAAGCTAAAGATTAAAATGTTGCAAACAGTAATGACCTTGATGATAAGCTTCAGATGTCTCATTTTCCAAAGGTGCAAGCGCATCGCTAAAGTCTTTGTTATAACACAGACGAGGAAGATGTCGCCTCCTCTCCTGTCATGTACTGAATGGTTCTAGTTGTTGTCAATACTGTTTCAGTACTCATAGGTTACACGTGGAAGGATTTATTCCAAAATGACACATCCATTATATGAAGGAAAATAGTGAATCCTGTGATATGCTCTAGCTTAAATTCAAATTGAGATACTTTAAATCCTTATTTGACAAAGTGAAAACAGACTTGAGTTCTCTATATTTTTCAGAAACCGATGAAGGATTATTCTCTTCTCCAAATGGATATATCATGATTTGGAATAGATTATTTTCATCTACTATATCTTTAATATCTTTAAGTGGTGGATAGAAGTGACTCTTGCGGTTGGTAGATTTGTAAGGTATTTAGGCTGCTAGACGATGTTTCCAAAAGTTGATAGCAATGTTTTTCTTCTTTCTTTCTCTCATGGGGTAGCACAACTCAACTTAGTGGCCTATCTTTAAACCAAATAGGGCTCTTGATTTTATTATTTGATGTTTTTAAGCCTTTTTTCCCCTTTTAAATTGTTTTACATTTTATGTGATGTAATTTTGAGTGCTAGATTTATTTGGCACTAATTGGATAAAAGGAAGGATTCTTGTTTAAATGTATCGATGAAGATGCTTAATGAATTTAAAATTGTGCTTTTTAAGCCTTTTTTCCCTTTGTACTGTACTTTAATACTTTTTTTGGAAATATGCATAATGTTAATGTGATGCTGTTTATTTGAATGCTATTTTTTAATAGTCCAATATGGGTTTGATCAGAAGGCAAACTCTGATTTTTAATGTGTCAAGACTGCAGTTTTGTCTGGTTTAATGCTAATATGAATTATGTACATTGTATTGGTGGTAATGATGAGGAGGTGGAGGATATGATGACATTGTAATGTATCTGAACTTCTGAAGCATGTTTGCAAACCCTTATTGTACAGATTATGTATTCAGTGTCAGGTTACTTGTCACTATTGTTGCTTTCTGTGTCTGTTTCTTGTACAAGGCTTTGAATTAAAAGCTCTTTAAAAAGCAGTTTGCTTTATTGTATATTTTCAGCTGTGGTCTTGTTTCTTTGGTGCCTTTGAATGGATTTAAGGGTTGAAGTGGGAGACCTGTACTAAAGATGGTTGGGATAAGGCTAGGAAAGAAAGTCTTTATGTAATTTTCCTTACAATAGATATAGCAAGTGAAAAATTGAATATATATTAAGCAGTTTTTCATTTTGAATTAAAAATGTCACATGTTTAATCTCAATTTACCATAAAGCAAGAGAAATGGGAGATAAAACCATTTAATCACTGTCTTTTTTGTGTCAGAAACATGTTCACACAGAAGGCCATCACCTACATACACCGTTCAGCAGTATTGCAATGGGGAGAGAGAATTATCCTGCTTTATATGTCATCTGTAAATACAACTATGTCTCCTAATAACCAATAATGTGCAGAAAAATAGACTGAGTGCATCTAAAATGGCATTTATAAATTACTTAAATTCACCTGGAAGCTACAATTATTTACATTTTGCCCACTTGGGGGCAGAACAACAAACTGGAAACACGACACATCAAGCTGTTACTCCAAATGTGTTTGCAAATAGTTGGCTATTTACACATTGAGTAGACACAGCCCAACATTAGTATTCATTTGGAGTCATGTTTCAGGACAGCTACATTATTCTCTGTTTAGCTCTGTTGTTGGTCTTCCAACTCCCGAGGTAAGTATTTGGCCCCTAAGATACGAACTGTGTCTCTATACCATTTGGTGCTGAACAGGTAGTGTCCAGTGGGGCTATTTTAGTTTTTAGCTGAGAAAAGCTGCTGCTGTGAAACAAAGTGAACCAACAAAAGAAAAATCGTGAATCTGTGAGCAATGCACAGCTGAGTAACAAGTTACATATATAAAAAGAACATGGAGTAAAAATACTGAGCACGGAGGAAAATCTAAAACTAAACTAAAAACTGGTATAGTGAGTGTATTTTTCCTGCTGCCAACAGCAATGTTCCTGCTGTGGTTTCCAAATGTCCCACAGAGAGGCGCTGTTGAGCTTTGGTGCTTTCACTGTGCCGTAGCTGAGCATCCTCTGGTGTTTTCTGAGGGATGGTGAAGGCTGAGGTGATATAAAGGTCATCACTTTTGGGTATTGATCTCTGAGTGTTTTGATGTCGTGATGAATACATACATCTAGTTCAAACAGCTTTCTTATTTTCCACAGGCAGTGTTTTAATTTTCTTCTGTTCACGCTGTTAAAATGAATGTAAACAGAAGAAAGACAGACAGAGAGAGGGAGGTAATATAGTTCCATTGTCACATTTTTATTTGCCCCCTCTATTTCTCTCTCATATTTATTTCCTCCCTGGCAGGATACCTAATGAGCTTATGAGCCAGATGGAGCTAAAATAGTCATCATGGTTTGAAACGAGTGGCCCACATCTGTGTGTGTGTGTATGAGCGTGCAACATAGCCACCTCTGGATATTTCACACAACCCAGGCTGCTGGTCTCTGCAGGGAAGCTTGACTGGACTGTTAATCTTCCCTTCGAGGTTCGTTCCAATCTGAATATTTTCATGTGCTATTTGTTCCTTAGCAACCTTATTAGTTTCTTCCTACTTTGACTTGAGGACTAAAAAGCACCACTTTCATGGCTTTCTTCAACTGTTACATTCACAGATGTTAAGAGAATAGATTAATTATTTTTGGGAAATACACTTACTCGCTTTCTTGCAGAAGGTTAGATGAGAAGACTGATTAACCACTCGCATGTCTGTCCGGTAAAAATGCTGCTACCACCAGCAGCTGGTTATCTTTGCTTTGCATAACGACAGGAATAAATTAGTCTGGCTTTACATGAAAATCGCAAGCCCCTACAATGCTCTCTAATTAACACATTATAACATGTTTGTTGAATCCATACAGAAACCAAAGTGTGAAATCAACAGGTTGCGGTTTCATAGGAGGTAATCTATATTTCTGTTAAAAGGTGCAAATTGTGATCCACGGCAGATTCAAACTAATGTCCTGGCTCAACAAACTACAAGTTGAACAATCTTGTTGCAGACCTTAGAAGAAGACAAGTAAGATCTAAGGAAGAAGAAGAAAGACGAAAAGGATTTTTTTTAGTAGTTTTCCAAACATAACAACCTTTTCACTCTAAATGCCAGTGGAAAGTTTGTGGATACTGAAGTGCCAAATCTTGTTTTGCAAGGTTATGTCAGGAGAAAAACTCAAATTTGTAAAACATCAGTCCTTCAGAATCAAAAAGCAACAGCTTCCCTGTAGACTAGCTTTGAAATTTAGCAATCTTACGAGAAATGAATCAGAAGAGGCAGAAACACAGATTTTTGCACCATGTAGTTGCCTTAATAGTCTAAAGTGCAGTGCAGTCACAAGACATGGTTTGCTTAACATTTTTAGCCGTGCTGGCTTGTGTAGCTTCAAGCATGCATGTCAGTTGTGGTCCATGACTTTTGTCCAGACTGAAACATATCAACAATTACTTGATGAATTGCCATGAATTTGAATACAGATATTCATGTCATCCTTAGGAGGAATTGTAAATTGTAACTTTGGTTATTCTCCAACTTTTCATCTAGGACAACCATCAGGTCAAAACTATGATTTGTCCAATACTTTGGTTCATGATCAAATACCTGAAAACTAATGACATTCAGCCTCAGCTAGTCAGTTGTAGTTTGTATTTGTGCTAATTAGTAAATATTAACATGCTAACACACAAATGGTGAACCTGGTAAACATTATCCCTAACATAATAACAATAATAATAATAATAATAATAAGAAAATACCATCCATCTTCTCTGTCTAAAATGTGCACCTGGTGGTCCTCAAACGAGTGTCTGTCCTTCAGATGTAAGTAGTCTGCAGAGTCTTGACCTGAGGAGTTGGCCCTTCTGTTTTGGGCCATGCGTTTGCGTGGTGGTTGTTTAGTCTCCCCAATATACAGGTCTGTGCGTTCCTCACTGCATTGGATCGCATACACTAGATTGCTTTTCTTGTGTTTGGGTGTGCGGTCTTTGGGGTGTACCAGTATCTGTCTTACTGTGTTCTTGGGTTTAAAGAACACAGGGATGTTATGTTTGTTGAAAATCCTCCTTTTTAGTTTCTCGGATACTCCAGACACGTATGGAATCACAATGTGTTTGACCTTCTTTTCCTCCTCCCCTGTAGTTTTGTTGTTCTTGGATCTTTTGGCTGTTTTCACAAAAGTCCATTTAGGGTATCCACAGGCTGTACGTGCCAGGTGGTTGTGTTCCTTCTCTCTGGCTTGAGCGCTTGTTGGTATGTTTTCCGCTCTGTGGTGCAGTGTTTTCATGACCCCTAGCTTGTGCTCCAGTGGGTGGTGGGAATTGAACAGTAGGTATTGGTGTGTGTGTGTGTGGGTTTTCTGTAAACCCGGTTCTGCAGGCTCCTGTCCTCTTCGATGTGTACAGTGCACAGCTGTATGCGTACAGCCCTACAAAGCCTCTAGCATGATTGTCAACTTGTTCAATTTGAAAGACTATGAAATGTATTGTGGGAAATGTACAAAGTGAAGTGGGTGTTCACCACAAAGCGGAGTGTGGCATTTCATCACAAAAGAATCTCCTGGCATTAATTAAATATCACAGATTCACATCTTGGGTTAGGCTTTGTGTGGATGGAGCTTTCTCTTAATGTTAAGCTAATTAGAAGATTTGCTTCCCTGATTGGCAGTAATGTGCCTTTTCCCATGGATGTTGAATCACCCTGAGAGAAGATCCTTCCCACATTGCATGTCTCTGTTTAATTTGGACTAATATCAAGAGCAAACTTTCTGAAAGTGGTTTATCCGCCCTGTGAAGAAAAGCTTTTGAGTGAAGATGTTTGTTTGTTGAACAAGGCCACAGAGGACCAGCGTGTCAGGGTCAGATCATTTCAAGTCGGTGTTAAGTTTATTTAGCACCATCTCTTGGGGAAAACGTGCTCTTCCTCCTACTCAGCTCCCAGCTTTGAGTCTTTTTCTTTCTTCTTCTTCTTCTGTTCTACAATATTTCAACTTCCTTTCTCTACCTCTAGACAGACTGTATGACCTCTTTTTTGTTATTGTCATTTCTGTGAATACATGCAGGCTGCACATACTGTATGCGTGACAACACCAGGTATGTCGAATGTTGTCAGTGCAGGTGTGTGTGTGTGTGTGTGTGAATTGTGTATGTAAAGGGTGCATGAGTGAGGTATCTGCACTGTCCATTTTTACGACTAGGCTGTTCTTAGGCTGGTTTTAGTTTTCAGCTTTCGTTTTATTTCAAAATGTTTGCATTTATGTTTCTGTCATAAATATTAATATTTGCAAAATTTAAAGGTTCTGTGTGTTTTTTAGGAGGATCTATTGACAGAAATGTAATATAATATCCAAAACTATGTTTTCACTGTCAGTTTCAGCTTCTCATGCAGCCTTGTAAAGTGAGAGGTGTGCGGTGGTGGTGCATTCATGTGGTGTCGGAATAATCAGAATCTTTTTTCCTCCTTAAATTTGTATTGCAAAAGGAGAAATAAAAAAGTGTAGGCTACATGAGATATATAGAGGAGTATGCAGAACTTTGATTTGTGCAAAATCACGTATTGCATATACATATTTTGCAAACTTAATTTTTAACAAGGTTATGACCAGTGCTTAATTTGTGCCAGAGCTAGCTGGAGCGCCGCTACTGCTACTGTTGGCTACTACTATCACCTGTAAAGTGTGCTGTGTCACTGCACTGCCCTTCTACACATAAAATCAAAGCTTTCATTCATCATTCATGTGTTTTTAATAATTAATTATTTGATCATACATGATTAATTAATTATTTTCGGTGCGCAGCACATTTCATGCGTTCCGGCACCTAATAACTTACAAATTAAGCACTGGTTATAATGGTTAGTTTGCTGTCAATGTGGAGTGAACTAGATGTCTGTTGTTTTATATGCTCTTATAATGCTAATCTAAAACATCTTTGTACTAATGTCCATTTTGATTCCACATTCAGACTTAAAAAAACATAAACACACACTGAAGTTGGAAGAAAGACCTCACAACTAGGGAAATGGAACTATCCGAGGAGCATGTGAATGCACCATGTGCGCTGGTTGCAATTTGCAACCCTCACCACTAGATGCCATTAAAATTTAGACACTAAACCTTTAAAGTGTCTCTTCTAATCAAAATCTGTGTCAAAACACCTTTATTTTTATTAGAAAATATGAATGAATACATGCCATGCACACACAATCACACTGTCTCCTTTTATGCTTCACTCTCTTCACCTAGCTCTGTTCTCTCTTTTTCTACCTTACGCACGCACGCACGCACACACACACAGCACAGCACATTGATCCATCACCGCCTTGTTTGATCAAGCTGCTGCTGGAGTTTCACCTCTGCTCTGACTGGCGCATGCCCACATCCCCTCGCCCCTCCTCTCCCCACGGTCCCCATGGTAACGCACGGAGGAGAGAGCAGCTTAGCAACACCGAGAAGGAGAGGGAGCATCTCTGGTCCAGACAACGCGGTGCCATCAATATTAGGCTACACACGGGGGGGCGTCAAGAGAAAAACATCATCGACTCTGGCAAACACCTTCTGTGCGTAAGTGCCACATTTCTACAGCAAACACCTCTGGCTGTTAATCTGAGGTGTCAGAGTGAGTTTAGGTCATGACTAACTAGATAGTGGTTATATTCGGGTGATGCGGTCTTCCTACACGCTGCTCCTACGGAGTGATGCTGATCTTTGTAGTCTGTTAACAGTCTAAAAAGCAGACATTTTGCTGTTTCCAGTTGTGTAGCCTACATGTTAATCTTTTAAACAGAGCCGTAATATTTTGCTTCGGTCTCCACAGTCATAATGAAGTTCGTGGTGGTGCTTGTGGGAGCGGGCACCCTGGCCTTCCTCGGCGCGGTCATCTGCATCATCGCCAGTGTTTATCCCCGGAAACGCGCCGTGCCTCTCAGCGACAACGGCACCCTGACTTCGGAGACGCTGCTTCAGCCCCTGGAGCCCGGATCGGTGGCTCATGCCGGGCCGCTGGGCGCTCTACACGGCGCCGAGTCCTACGGTGGGGACGGGCTCGGCGGCATCGGACTGGAGGTCCCCACTCTGAACGAGCTCAACCTCGGAGAGGAGACAGGCGGAGGGTCCGCGAAACAGTTCAGCTTCAGTCGGTTGATCTGCACACCTGTACCGGTCGGAGAATGCAATACCAAAGATCTGAGGCAGCGGCGACAACAGCAGCAAGCGGACGACCCGCTGTACGGAGCCGGGGATGAAGACTGGACGTATCTCCGGACCACCGCGGATGAGCTTCGGCAGACGGTCCTGCAGCAGAACGACCAGATCCTCATGGACCACAGGACCATCCGGGAATTGACGGGGAAGCTGAGTGAGTGTGAGAGCGGCCTGGAGGACGAGAGGAACGTCCCGGAGCGGAGCATCGGGGTCTGGAGCGGCAATCGCCGCGTCATGGCCGGGGATGATGTCAGTTCTTCTGCCGCGGCGCAGCTGCAGACGGCGCGTGCCGTGGAGGAGCTTGCCAGGGCCATCATGGATCTGAAGGACCGCATTGAGAAACTCGAGGTATGGAAAGATACTGAGCACTAGACAAACTTTGGCAAAACCTGTTGTTCTTGCTGTTCACCCTCCTGTTTGAGTTTTGTTTGTCAGCAGGAGATTTGGACTGATACTCAAATCATGAATTAGTCCAGTGACTAAATTTAGTATGTTTGATCCAGTAAACAGCCATTAAAATAATGGCAGTGAGATGTTTAAAGTCCTGTGCAGTGGCATCTATGTTCATTATCTTAGCTGCCCTGATCTTTCTTCCAACACCCTCCCTCCACCTTTTTTCCTTCCCTCCCTCTTTTATCTTCACCTCACCTCTGCTCTGACAAGTAACTCGTGACACAGGCGCTCCTTATGTCTTGCTCACGCTCCACATGGACCCATGGGAAATCATTCCACCTGCTGGCCCTCACACACCTCTGTCGGCTACCCACCCCCACTGATCGTGTCAGCCGCCTCTACCTCCGCATCCGACAGCAGGATAGAGACATAAATAAAAGATGAAGCTGGCTGGACAGGAAAGAGGATGGGGGGCTGGGGGGATCAGGTCCTGAGCTGAGATTGAGACATAGGCAGGCTTATAACCACACACACACACACACACACACACACACACAC
>JAPMOB010231349.1:0-69226 GCA_029875015.1 Lepomis gibbosus
AAAAAACAGATCCAGGATGTTCCTTATTTTTTATTTAATTCACCTTATTTTAACATTCAGCAACTCTGTTAACAAACAGATCACATCTCTGAGGTAGCTTGAACAATCAAGTAATAAATAACATAAATTCTTCACTTTTGGACTTTAGTGCAACAGTAAATATAAAAAAAGTCTAAGATAAAAACAAATAGCACCTCAAAGAAAAAAATGCAAAAACAAAAGTGCGACAGTGTTTGCAAGGCACATCTATATATACATATATATACATTTATATCCGAGTCCTGATCGGGAGGTAATGTCCGATTCCGATCGATTCTGAAACAACGTGATCGGCCCGATTTCTGATCTCGTGATCGGATCTGGACATCCCTAATATTTGACACTAATTTTGACTTGGTTGGTGGAATTGAAAGGTTTCAAGCTCAGCCCAGGTTAACAAGTAGATGGTAATAACACAAAAAAGGTTAAATAGGTTCATTTTTCATTAAAGAGCCCAGTTGAAGCCTCTCAGCCTACATAACATGATAATACATGTAAGAATGTAAATATTTGTATATTTTTTACATTGCACATTTATGTGTTCAGTATATACTTATACTAGGTTTAAATGGCTCATGTCCCCTCAATGAAAAACGTAACTACTCTAGGTCTGTCAAAAAACTTTTACCAATAGGTGACAGTGCTGCCTATATTTCTACAGGCAATAAAGTTATATCAGCTGCAATGCAGCCACACAACTGAAAAATATAACCAACAGACAACATAGTATTCTCACGCAACATCCCTGTGCTATCATTGTGAATGTTTGTCCATCCCCATTAAGTCGGAGTGGACATAATATATTATCACTGCTCTATATTGTAATGCTGTATTTTATTGTGGCTGCGTCTTTAAATTCATTAGGGTTTACTGCCCTCAAGTGGTCACAGGATGGCATGACAACACTAGGTTTAAGTGAACAAGACAGATACGCATGGTGGTTCTTATTTTCAGTTGTATCAGTCGGCCTATGATAGCCTTAATGCAAATAACGTGCCCGTTTACATCCGTGTCTGCTTGTTTTATTCTGAAAGTTGTCACTGAACGTAATAGTACAATTCTGCCTTCACACTGCTAAATTAGACAGCTGTTATCTCAAACAGGAAAAATGACACAATGCCAGTAAATAATGCCCTGGACACAATGGAGCCAAGTAGTAACCTTATGTCATTTGATCAGTTTAACCATTTTGAGTGACGTGATGAAAATTCCCAATAAACAGAATCAAATATTAAACTGAAAAACTACTCATATAATTTATTTGAATAGAGTTTTGCAAAACCTTCTAATGTTTTAAGCAACTTTTGGGCCCTTAGTCGAAATTGTAAACATTATTTTGAAAATTTGTGTTTACCTCAAGCAGCAACCTGGGTGTAGTGGGGGTGGGGGTGGGGGGCAATTGATTAAACATCTATGAAAAAATGACTCTACTTTCAACTACAACTGTGCCCATAGCATTTCTTAGATATGACAACTCTATTTACAGCCTTTTCCAAAAGTTGGCTAATCGCATTTATCTCATGTACATAGAGTTTTTCAGGTGAGCTAATACTTTTCAATTAACATTTGTCTCTCAGTAACGATTTTTTAACTTGACACATCTTGTGGCATAACTGCCCCTCCTTTACCCGCTGGTTTTATGATGAGATTATTGTCTGATTTCAGATCTTTCACAGCCTCTCTGTACACGCTTGTGAAGTTATCATACATTGAGTAGTTCATTTGTTTAGAAATCCTTTCAATGTCCCAGTTAACAAGTCTGCAAAACACGTCAATTGAAGGATTCTAATCTGTTTGGTGGTACAAATGTACTTTGACCTTTCAATGTGAAAGAAGAGCCTCTGATGATGTGGGTTTGTTCCTGTGAAGTTTTGATGTTGATTCATCGGGCGTCAGTTGTGTTCTCGTCACGTGTCATATTTAAATATATTATTTCATTTCATATTTTTTGATGTTTTGCGACAATTTGTTATTCCCTCATTACAATATAAAATATTGTACAGCACAGTAGTAGTTTTATGTAGTGTATATAGTGTTTTGAATTATTATACTAACACCACTTTGTGTAGATTCTGCTTTGGCAGCATTGTACTTAATTCGAGCCACACCAGTAAAGCTGTCTGTAAAACTTCCAAAGTATAAAAACATGTAATTACGCGCTATGACCACTGAAGGTCAGTGAACACTCATGGCATTCATGACAAACATCAATTTAAAAGACAAGGGTGGCTAAACCCCCAGGGCATGGGTAACTTGTGCTTGCAAAGTCTTTGCACTTGCATCTTTTGTTACTGTATTAGAACCACACTTATATAAACAACCAGTCAAGAAGCAAATATGTTAACAGGTAAAAAGCAACAGACATATTCTGTTCTTCCATTTCTCTTCTGTTGAACAAGTTACTGTACTGTCAGCTTTTAGACACATCAAAGCTGCATGAGGAGAATTCACTTAGGCCAGACTGTGTTCTCATGTCGGCGCTGTTACACAGCTGCTCATGTAAATGTAATCTGATAAGGTAATTCCATATCTAATTCCTCTCTATTAGATAAGTTGCAGGTCCAAACAATGCAGAATGCAGAAAGTGAAGTGGGTCAGAATATAGCAAACATAATTAATATCATGAAATAATTTAGCCTTGGTGCCTACATGACCTGTAGACAAAGGCGTCACTTGGCGTTGAAATGTTGTGGGGACATAAGTGCTCAGATTAGGGGTGTAATGATACACTTGAATCACGTGAAGATGTACAAGAACAAGACGAAAATATTTTTAACACTATTTTGAAGAAATATGAAATACTAAAATATAAGAAAACTGGAGCACTGGAACACTTAATTTCCTGCATTCTGGAGACATTTTCTTCTCCAATTTATGTTGGAAATGTCTTCTTTTATTTAAAGGGAAATAAAAAATACAGCTGGCAGGTGACAATTCATAAATATGAAAATATAGCAGATATAATGCAGTAATCAGCAGGTTTTTTTAACTTGTTACTTTTTTTGAACAATGCACATTTGTTTCTTCCATATTTAAATTGCATTGCATGTTTTCTTTTTGTGCAAATAAACCTTTCTCAAAGCATTTTCATTTGTTAATTTACATTTCTTGGTGCCAGCTATTTTCAGAACATTTTTAACAAATGCTTTCAAAAAATGAAAAATCAGCCATTTTGAAATGTGGTGGGGACATGTCTGCAGCGTCCCCAGTGTAAATGACACCTATCCCTGTAGACCACTGCTAAAGACCTGCAGACCATCACTGACCTGTAGACCACTACAGATCTGCAGACCAGACTGACCTCAGAATCAGCTGCCCTGCAAAACTTCTGCTTCTCTCTCTCTCCAAAAATATCTTCAATATCCATCTGGTCAATAAATTGAAGGACATATCAGCATAACAGCATTGACAGGGACACTATGACATTTAGTTTTCACTGACAACAACATTGATGATATTGTTTTGAAATAGGCTACTAGAGATAGGAAATGTTAACAGTGTTCACACAACCAACATTAGTGTTTTCCATAGCCAACTAAAAAATCCCCTCTTACAGTTACATTTACAGTTTCAGCCCGTGTCATTCATTTAGGCAGATCAGGGCATCTGCTGGCTGATGATGCTGAGATCAAACAACAAAAAGTCATGTACAATTCCAATATTCCATGCAGAGTACAATCTACATGGCTATGTTAGCCAGTAAAGTGTTGTTTTATATGGACTTTTTCTGAATTAATGAAATAGAAAAACACAATGGGTTATGCAGCAGATTTCAGAACGTGACTAGTGTTTAAGGGCGAGTGAGGTACAGTTTGTCAGAAGTGATGTCATCTAACTGCATCATTCTCTACAGTATAATATTATATATTCAATGCTGGTCAGTAATGATTTAAGATTAGATCTGCTGTCATTTAGGATGGGAGAAATAATTTAGTAAAGACAATGGTGACTGAGGACATTTAGGGCTTGAAGCTAACTTTTTCACCACCTCCCCAGTGAGAGCGCTAACATGGTTCCACAGCAGCCACACTGACAAGGCTGCGTGTAGATGTGTCTGCAGACATTTTTGTTCATTGGTCTCTTGAGTGCAGACATTGATTAATCTACAGTGAATCCACTGTGAATTAAAATATCAGCAACATCCTTTCCAGTCAAATTACATTTTAAATGGTCGCCTTAATGTTAGCACTTTGTCACCGCTAACTTATAAAATGAATGATGAATGCTACTGTAATCACTTTAAAGTAAATGTATATAAATGGAATTGTGTAAATTTTACAGTAATGACAATGTATTTTATCATCTGTTGACTGTTCACACCACACATGGATGGTTTCAGATCATATGACCTGTTACCACTTGCACAGCTGACAATGTAGAAACAGTACTCCTGGATCCTTTTCTATAATCAGTTGAAGTCAAGGGAAGTCAAGGGTACCAGGGAATTTTGAGAGATGTAAAGCAGCAGAAACACTCAATAAAAGAAATTAAAGGTTCAGTATGTAATATTTAGAAGGATCTATTGACAGAAATGCAATATAGCATACAGTAGCCAGTTGTTGCTCACTGGAGACATTTGGATTTAAGATCGAAACACATCTAGATGTGAATACGACGAAATGAGAGCTGAAATTCTGAACTCTTGTCTCAAACTCATCTTTTGATCTTAAACCCAAATGTCTCCAGTAAAAAACAAACAAAGGAATTTGACGTACAGTTCCAATACTTTTGGAAGGGACTGTATGTTTTCAGTGGTGTATAAAGACCTTACATAATGAACCTTTACGTTTTTTAACCTTAGAATGAGCCATTTCTATCTACATACACCGCAAATCCTCTTACATGGACGTTGCCACATTGCACCGCCATGTTTCTACAGTAACCTGAATGGATAAACCGCTCTATAGAGCGAGTTACATAACTACGTTCGTGATGTACGAAGAAGGAAGAAGAAACAGAACAAGTATCAAGGGTGAGAGGTGAGTGATGGTGCATTCAAATGCTGTCGGAATAATCAAAATCTTTTTTTTCCTTCATCAATCATTATTGCAAAGAGAGATATAAAGTGTATATGGAACATAAAGAAGTATACAGAACTTTGATTTGTGCAGAATTACGTATGGCATATACATACATACATGCAAACATATAATTTGTAATATGGTTATAATGGTTGGTTTGCTGTCCACGTAGTGTTTACTACATGTCCGCTTGATGATATGCTCACATAATGTTAATCTAACACATCTTTGAAGTAGCATGCATGTTGATTCCACATTCCAACTTAAGAGCACATGAACACACACTGAAGTCAGAAGAATGACTTCACAACTCTGGAAATAGAACCATCCAGGCAGCATGTGAGCAGCGTTTTGGAATTCGCAACCCTCACCACTAGATGCCACTAAAACATAGAGTACCTTTCAAAACCCACATTACAAAATGAAGCCGAAAAATAAAACACACAAACAAAAGAATCAGGTTTTAAACAAATATAGATAAAAATAAGAAAATAGTTGAAACAGATTAAAACGAAAGAGAAAGAAGAAAATGAAAGAGATAAAAAACCAAGCAGTGGGGATGATGGGACAGTGTGCAAGACACAAGCCATTGGTGTGAAAGACCTGGGTACAATTTCCACAGTAACACATCCACCTGTGTGTCCCTAAGTAAGACACTTAACCCCTAGTTGCTCTAGAGTTGTGTGAACTCTGACATAATTATCAGTTGTAAGTTGCTTTGGATAAAAGCGCCAGTTAAATCTGTCCCCTTTAGTTTTCAGCTGGGCCTCTGGAACAGACAACAGACCTCTGCCTGAGGACCTCAAAATACATTTCTGTGTGTACAGTACTAAAAGGTCAGATACGTAGCAGGCGAGAGGCCATGAAGAGCCTTAAAAGTAATCAGTAAAATTTTTAAATCTATTCTAAAACATCCTGGGAGCCAGTGTAAAGAGGCTAAAACTGGATTGACGTGGTCCCGTTTCTTTGTTCTGGTGAAAAGCCTGGCAGCTGCGTTCTACAGTCTGGAGTAGATCAATAGATTTTTGTGTCAAGCCAGTAAAAAGGCTGTTGCAGTAATCCAGGCGTGATGAGATGAAAAAGCAGCCAAGCCTTCAAACAACATTCTGAGTCTGATGCTATGTTCCTATATAAAGATCCTATTCTTTTCTCAAATAAATCACATGTAACTGAGACAGAGCTTATCTGAGACAGTCTTTGACAGCAAGTGCAGAAAACTGCTGCTGAAAACTAACCTGACCTTCATTTCTCCTTCACTCTTGCTCCTGTCATGCTGTAAATGTCTGTTTTGAATGCTTATACAATACTTGTGGGGGACCAAACACATAATATAGATACTATAACAAAGATGCTCTCCTGCAACCAGCCACTGTGGACTTCATCTTCAGGCTTCATCTTTAAAGAGATGATCTCAGCCTTTTAAATAACCTCTTAATTGTGTCTTTCAGCGCCGTTTTCACAGCACAGCAAAGATTGTAAAAATCAATCTTCATGCAGTACTGAAAATCTGATCCCAACATGTAAGACACCATAGTGTGGTCACGTTCCGTTGTCCACAATCAGCAGCATAGTGATGATGCTCGTTTTAATATGTCAAAAGAGAGTTATCTTATTGTGTTTGTGGACCAGCACCACAAACATCAATAGCATCCTATTGATCCTAGCTTGGGCACTCATGGAAATCATACACTGAGTTTGGAGTCCAGCATCTTTCAGTCAGATAGTTACAATTGTTATCTAGTTTTTATTAACACACAGACAGAAACACACACACACACACTTAAACAGCTTTTTTAAAAATCTAAGACAAACAATATGCTCCTCTGATCCATTTGGTGTGCATGAGCACACGCGGCAACTAACCTGAACGAACCGATTTCTCCTTTCTCCCCCTTTGCTGTCACTATCTCGTGTGCTTGGATCAAATCGATTTTTACCTCGAGATACAATTGCAGCTCAGAGTGAATTTAAGACATACACGTGTATTTGTGACCTTTTAGTCTTCTGTTTCAGCCGGAGTGCCGACCTTTTTCCTCCACAGTCAGAGGAGCGAACACACCCTTCATTTGAACACAACTTGTTCACTGTGAGTCAATTTGTGTGTGCTGAGTAAGCAGCTGTTAACCCTGCAAGGGTAATTAAAGGGAAATTGATTTAAGTCTTGTGAAGCTACTGTGAAACTAGCAAAGCGGTTAAAGGCAAGGCCAATAAACATAAAACATGGAGATATTGATTAAAAAATTGCAAAGTGTCCAAAACATTTTCTTAGGAGCAGTTAGTTAATCAGTCAATCTAATAATTAACCGATCAGTTTAGAAAAACAGGGCTATTATCAGCAGATTTCACTGTCATATTTTCTCTGCCATGTTATATTGTAATATTCAACATTACAGTTCTACAAGCATATATACTGTATAATATAAATCCAATAAAAGGTACCATTTGGATTTGATTAAACTCAAAGTATTTCCACACACAGGGTCATTCATTGACTGTATTGTATTGTAAATATGCACAAATAATGTACATATTTACACATATATGAACGGTATGTTGTGGTTTTATGAATCTGTGAGCCAACAATGAGTTTCCACATTGTAGCTTTTCAGGTTCGCTCCTCAAACTAAACCATCGTTAATGTCATCAGTGACACCTGACGTTCCTGTTCTGACAAGTCAAAATTTCTGCTGTGAAAAGGGCCAATCATGTCATGCCAGCAAGCAAGCAAGCTAGAGAGGATTTGGGAAGGGAGGGATAGGAAAACTGAGTCAAAGGGGAAGTGAACAGAAAAGGTGTAATAAGGACTTTAAGTGTGGAAAAAGGGATACGTTCAAGCAGTGGTCTTAGTTGCTGAATCTAGCTGCAAACCTTGATTAATTAAAGTAATTAATTTTTTTTAAATGTTTTTTCCCATGGCGAGTCAAAATGTTTGTGGTCACAGAGGCTGGTTAGTGAAGAAGAAAAGGAAAATCAGACATCGTACACCAGTTTTCCACAGGCTGCCATTTGCATACCTGCAGACTACTGGCACGGCACGTTTCTCTGATTTATCCCTGTTAGGTGGACCTTAAAGGATAGGTTCATAATCTTGACAAGTGTGTTTTAAAACAATACTAACATGCCCAAATGTATATTGAAATAGTCACTGGTTGCTGTAACTGGTCCTGTTCACAATGGCTGTGAAGAGATCCGTTCCTAAAGCAATTTACATGTAAGGTGATGGGGGACAAAATCCACAGTCCTGATTCTGCGTAAAAATGCAATATGAATTTCAGCAACAGCTAATACAAAGCTTCAACAGTTTGATCAGTAAAATAAGTTCAGTGCCAAATTCCCTATTAAAAAATACTTAGTGGGTTTTTAACATACGTATCAACGTATCATGAGTATGAAGTGATGGGAGCGAATGGGTCAAATGAGAGTAAGTAAATGAGTTGTCAACATCCTGTCAACTGCCTCTTAGCGATCACTCCCATTTATAGGCTTTAAATCTTGTTCTTTTGGTACCCCAACAGCACAGGCATTATCTCTATGTTCCTGTAGAAACCACCTGGCTGTCCTTCAAGACTGAGATGACCACAGATATTGCTGACAGCAACTTTCACTTATAAAGACTAAAGCTGTGCACTAAATCGGAGTGCAATACCGTGTGACTTTGAGCGTAAAGGCAGTGCGTAGGAGGAGGAACCCAAGCATAAAAGGTGACCATACCCCTGAGTGCTGACGTAGTTGTTTATTTAAGGGCCGAAGCCCCTAGCTGCTTAGCAATTCCCTGACAGCTGACTGGTGCAAAATACCATAAATAGTCTAAGTTATCGGCTGCGAGTGTGAATGTTATGACTGAAGATCCCCACCGTGATTTATATTAAAATCAGTTGGACTGAGACAGAAGTTTCTGTTGTCTACAATGTTGCCATCCGTTGGAGGGCAGCTCAGATATTCTGGTCTGGTTTCATTGATCGGCACATTCTTATCTGTGGATGAGATAACAGACACAACACACAGATAGTGTAGATGAAGGTAACTGCGGCAAGAAGGAGGGCATTAAAACCACAGCATGATTAACTGTTTGCTTACATATAGATTCAACACAAATGTGAAATACAACCTATTAACAAATCCATGAAAGAAATACAAATCCTGTCAGAAACAAACCCAAGACACATATTGTGCGGTTTATTCTTCTTCGCTAAAAGACACTCAATACTCATCGTGGGAGGAATTGTGAATTCAGCTCCTTGTAAAGATTTTATTGACTCTGACTGTTGTTGACGCAGGCACATTGATTAAGAACTAATTAATCCGATGGCCAAACAAACAGCAAGAAGACTCTTATTTGATTACGCAATTAAAAGCCTTTTGACACAAAATACAACAGAGATATGAGAACAAGACGCATGGATCAATAGCAGATGAGCACTGCAACAGCATGGCAGGAATGGAGACAGAACATTACTGACTACAGAATGCAGTGTCGTATCTTTTCAGTGGGCATAAATTTGCTGTAAATGCAAGAATGAAATGTGACGTGGTGTTTTACATTTGACATTAGATGTTTTACATTTTAAATTTACTTTTTTTTTTTTAAACCTTTTTACATTTGTGAGTAAACCCCATGTTGCATTTGAAAAAGGTGGGTAAACTGTGTTTATGAGTGTTTTACCTACACTACATCCCAAATGATAAAGGGCTAATTCACGTCCCATCTTCACAGCCAAATCCTATCTGATCGCAAATCAGTTGGGTATTTTGGTGACAGTACAATCCTATTTTAGGTTTATTTACAGTTTGGCTGGAGTCAGCGGGCCAAGCAGGTTTATTCAATACATGCTAGCCTGACTGTATAATAATATGATTATTGATTTGTTAATAATTGAACAACGGGGATGCATATGCTCCATGTGCTCCACTGCTCAGTTGCCTGCATTCGGGTAGGAAACCCCTGTACTTGCTTGACATGGTTCAGTTATTGCTTCTTCTGACATATGTCTTTGCCTCTGATAGAACTTGGAGAATTTATTGAAGATGTTAGTAATTGGCAGAGCCACGATCAGCAGCCCACAGATGATGCACAAGGTTCCTATCAGCTTCCCAGCAAGTGTAATGGGAACAGTGTCCCCATAGCCCACTGTAGTCATGCTAATGGTGGCCCACCACCAGCCTATGGGGATAGTCTGCAGCTCTGACTCTGGGGATTCTTTCTCCACAAAGTAAATGAGAACAGAAAACATGGAAATCCCCACAGACAAGAAAAGCAGCAGCTGCCCCACTTCACGGGAGCTGTGCCGCAGTGTGGCGCCAAGAGAGCGAAGGCCAGGTGAGTGGCGAGCCAGTTTTAGGATGCGAAACACTCGCATCAACCTTAAAATCTGCACCACTTTACCAACATTCTCCAGGTCTGTGTTCTCACCTTCATCCATTACATCACAGATTAAAGTGACATAGAAGGGCATAATTGACATTAAGTCAATGATATTGAGAGGGTTGCACAAGAACTTCCTGGCTGATGGTGCAACAGCCAAACGAAGAATAAACTCTGCAGAGAAGCAAAGAACACAGAGGCTCTCAAAGAAATGAAGCACTGGGTTTTCAATCTCCTTCTCATTGACGTCCACCTGATGGAAGTCTGGCATGCTGTGGACACACATGGCAACGATAGAGACAATGACCACAGTTAGAGATGCTACAGCCATCACTTTGGCAGAAGTGGAGTAACCTGGATTCTCAAGTCTAATCCAAATATTCCTGCGGACATCTGCACACCAGGAGCCTTCAAACATTTCTATGTCTTCCTCCAAAGCTGACAGCTCCTCAACAGACGAGTCTGAGCTGTGGATCCGTAGTTCATCACTCCTCTGATCCCAGCACTTATCCTCAGCAAACATCAGTTCATGGAATTTGTTGCTGCAGCAGAAGTCCAGGTGACGCTCCTTGATGCCCCAATACTCAATCTCTTGAAAAAATGAGACTACGCACAGCCCGTCCACCAGGTGGATTTTGCCTGTGAGGTAAAAGTTGAGTACGTAGGAGAAAAAACATGGGTTGCGGTCGAAATAGTACTCCATGTCAGAGGGACTGAAGTCGTCGCAGAGCTCCAGGATTGCTTCTTTGGAGCTGCAACACAGAAGGCGACCCAGACGCGTCTGTGGGAATCGTTTCAGAACGTTGTGCTCCATTCGTCGTTTGAAACCACCAACATTGACATTAATAAATAAATCATCAGGGCTGTGCCGGTGAAGGATCTGTCCATACACCATGATGGAGCAGCTGGGAGATGCCGTTCAGCTGTCTTTGGTGAAAAACTCAGAGGCTTTGTTGCCTGCATACAAAGACAGTGACATTAGTACGCCTCACACTTTCTTACATGCCATTTGTCAAGCTGTCAAGCATTAAGTTGCATCTGGGTTTCTGTGACACCCTGTACAGGAATGGTTTAATTACAGTATTGCTGGGCAGTTTTAATTTACAACCTAGGCAATATACACATCATTACAGTAATCTACAGTATGCATATGCATGAAATGAACATTATTCAATTTTTTTAGTCAGACATGAAAAATTGCTGCATAAATGGACCCATGCCTTAACACAAGAACAACTGGCTCATTAAATTGAACGTATTGGTTCCCAGTGGCTCAGAGCATTAAACTAATGCTGACGAAATTATAATATTGGTGCACTATTAATGTTTTATATAGACCTCTATGAAAGGCCTACCTACCAACAATTTACATGCAAACATTGACTTACTTTTTCGTCAGTCACTCCTGCTTAAGGCTCGAAAACGAGTAGCACTGTCTTACTTGTATTGTGTTACTCACAGTAATGAAGCGTTTCAAATTGCAGTGCCAAGGTCAGATTTGACCCGTTTCTGCCGCACCAGAAGTTGTCAGTGTCATAAAAAGTAGAAGACCAACGTGAAATAAAACAGCCTCTGTGCGCAAATTACAAGGACATTGGGAGTTTTGCTCCAAATTATTTGAAAACCGTGAAAAAAAATTAACTTTGTTGAACAACGTCAACGGTCGCAGTAGGGACTACATAACTGGAGTAAATTATTTCAGTAGCATACCTGGCCATGTTTTGTTCTGGCGGAGCAGGTGTCCTGCAGCTGGTTTACTTTGCTCAGTCCGGAGTGTCCATTCCACATTGCAGTGGCGAGTCCAGCGCAGGGCGCAGCGCTGCCACAGCACCGACAGGACTGATGAACTGATCACTCATTCTGCGGTCACATCGTGCCCCACTAACAGGCTGATTTGTAGGATACATTTAAGCTTTGTTATATGTGAGTGATGTGTCACCAGTGTCCTGGGGCCGCCAGCTCGTTTAAGGTGTGCAAATTTATCTCTGTAAATATTTCATGATTCTTTAGTGCTTAAATTATTCTTTGAAAGCTGCTTTCTGTTTGTCTTCTTTTCTCATCCTGCTGTGGATTTTCTGTGCTGACGTTTTGCCTCAAATAATTTAAAACGTTTTTTTTTTTTTTTTTACAATAAACTGCTTGGTTGCAAAAACGGTGCACCATTCATAGACACTATATTTAAGATTATGCAGATTATGTTCAAAAACTCCGTTGTGGTTTGGGGTAGCAGGCATTTACTTTAAAATCAGCATGTAATGGCCTTTTAAAAAAAAAAATGTGGACATGGAGTATTATTCACAAAATTAATTCAAAAACCTTAACAGAATTAATACACAGTACACCGAGTGTATAATGTGAGTAAGTTGAAAAACCCAATATGTGGTGATCCTTATTTAAGTGTCATTTTAAAAAAATCATGGACCAGCCAAAACTGAGTAACTATTAGACAAAATATGTGATAATTAAGACAAATCAAGCACCAGCAGCACACCAAATCACTCTACTATGAAGATCAGCAATATAATCTCCTTTCTGCAATACATAGCAAATGCGTTATGGGAAATATCTTTAAAATATGCTAAACTCAAATTTAAAAAGACCTGAGTCTGCTTATGATGCTGAAGCCTACTCACTGATGCCATTTTCTGACAGTAGAGGGCGGGAGAAGATTGTATGAGGACAATCAGGGTGGACTGTAGAGGTCCCTCAGTACAGACTGCAGCTGTGGAGCCATGAGGATATGGTTTTATATTTAATTCATTTATGCAGTAGTGTTGTGTGAATTATTTATCATCAAATGAATGTTGATGGTTATGTTGGGATTTTTAAACCCTTTCAATTCATGCATTCATATACATTCATGACATGTAGGTCTTGATACAGAAATGTAAAGGTTAAAAGACTGGAATATTCCTTTCTATCATGTACCAAGAATAAAGAACCATAATAGAGGCAACGTTTCCCTTTGAAACATGTCCTCAGTATCTACCAAACTGACCCCTGGGGAGCACGGGACATAGCCCACTTAGAGGCATTTCATCTGGTTGGATGTACTTTAGACTTCTCCTCACAGGTCAACACCGATATGTTAAGAACTGTTCCCAAGTGCAGCGATGTTCTCAGTAAACACTGCTGATGGTGTGGGTATTGATTGGTAGTTTCCAAATGGACTAGTTGGCGATAATGGCTTGAAAGCCATCCGTCCTTGGCGAACAGTTTTTCCACATCATGCACAGTGGTCAACAACGCAGCATGACATTAAAAGGTCAGCGAAAGGAAATCGAATCAAAATACATTTAAAATTGTTGTATTAATGTTTATTCACTGTTTACCTCCATATAAAAATAGTTAACAAAGTAATTATATTCATTCATGTATTTTACAACATATAACTATGTTATTAAAGACATTTAGAATGAAGTTCACTCAATATATATTTTGCAGTTTTAACTGCTGACATTTTCAGTTTAGGTGCTTGTTCTGTTAGCATCACCATAACTGAGTTTCATTCACTGTTTAGTTCAAAGCATCTGCAGCTAAGTAAATCATTTCAGTCCATGTGTTCCACAAACTCATGAAAAAGAAACATATATATAGGTTATGTAATGCTTTGATATGTGGTTTTCCCTCCAAAAATAAATCCTTATTCTTATGGGATTGACCTTCATGCTACAGGACTGTGACACAGCGGGCAGCAGTTATATTTGCTGATCTCCTGCTCCAGAGCACAATGTTTACACACACTGCACATCCAGAACTGGTACTCCTGGATCGGTACACCTGTCACGATGCATGTGGGTAATTTTCCTTCCGTCCTAAAAGGGGGAAAATAGAATTAGTTTAGAATATGTATACTGTATATATTAAGGACCCCATGCTCCTTCTTCCAAAACAGTGCCTTTACACACTTTAAAATAATATGATGATATAATTTCGCAGCCATACAGTTTAGGAAAGTAGTCCCTCAATAATGTTTGCCAGAATTTGATCTGGACTCAATGGTCCCCTCACCCCTCTGATGATCTGTCCAGCTCCATCACGCGGCTGTCCTTTGGGGTGTGCTTGGTGAAGATCTCCAGCGCCAGATCCTCATAAAGCTGCCGCTGTTCAGGGTTCAGACTCTCTAAGGACTCCAGCTTGATGAAGGCCTGTGAGCAGGTGCCAAAGGCCCGGTTGGCTGCCGAGCAAATGGCGAGCAGAGAGTAGATCTCCACCGCTGGGATGATGTCCTCATACTCGCGCAGGTGAAGGGCTAAGAATGGAGAGCAACAGTGAGACTTCCTCTCTGTTAGGTTGTATCTGTTATAGGAAAATAACTTCAGCCTAGGTCCCAAGACTCCAGGGAAAAAACAAATTAATGACAACTTCCAACTAACAGCTTGACAGCACATGAATGTTTCTCTGTGGTAATTCTCCTTATTTATGAACAGTGCCCTGAGAAAACCTCTGTTATGATTTTGCTTTTGTACCTGTGCGCATTGCGTTCTCCATGTAGCCTTGATATAGCTGCCTCTGAGCTAGCAGAAAGAAGTGATACGCCTCCGCTCCACGCCAGGCATTGTCCACAATACGATTGTCTGAAGAGGTTGCATCTTCCTCAAGAAGCCCAGCAAGCGCAAACGTTGCCTAATTCCAGCAAAAGACAGATAAATACACTAAACTGTATACTGTACCATACACTAGTAAATGGCATACACCACAGTACGTGATGCATATCGATACATACTGAAAACAATCTTGACTTCACAATATGTAAAAGTTTTGTTAAAGAAATACAGAATAATACATCCGGTATATGACGTATATTACCTCAGACTTCTTCCCTTTGGCCTTGCTCTGCTGTGACGTCTTCACCTGCTCGTGGTAATTTTCAACAAGAAGTGCTGCCAGCACATAGAGCTTCTTCACTCGCAGTGGTCGGGTCCTTTTCTCCGCCTCCTCATCTGCTATCTGTAACATCAGCCAGAAACATTCCAGTAATTAATTTGCTACATATAAGCATAGGAAATATATATATTTGTTAAAGACTAATCAATGCCCCTTAGCTTTCAAATTGCCTAGTATCTAATATAACATAAAATGTCTGCAATGAGAAGGTTTCAGGTGTTATTCAGTTTATTTAAATGATTAAAAATACTGCTCTAAGGGTGCTGATGGAAGCTGAAAATATAAACAGTCACCATTATTATTAAGGAGCACACCTCTGTCTCAATATAGAAGCCACATACAACTAAAGGTTTTTCTTTTCATGAAGCTACTCTAAAGTAATGAGCATGAAACCAGGCCTACCTTAAACATGAGTTTGGCTGCATCAAGAAAATGGTGTGCTTTCCGATACAGTTTCACTGCCTCTAAAGTTTTATTCTTCTCAAGTAGATGTGAAGCATACTTGGAAAGAAGAGATTTAATCTCCTTCATGTTGTGGGTCCTAGCGAGCTCCACCGCTTTGTTCCACTGTAAGAAAAGGACAAAAAATTCATTCAAAAACAATATTACAACAGTGTTATTTCTGCCCGTGGCTTTTTGGCAAATTAATGTGAAATACTAATCATAAAAGTCAGTGCTATGGGTGCAACATTTACTTTGATTTAGCTTTCAGTGAAAAGTTGCATTTAACTAAATTAGTCCATTTTCTGGCTCCCAGTACTCCAACCCTGCTGGAGTACAATGATCCGTAGCTGCATATGTCACTCACAATCAAGGCACAACAGTTAGATGACGTGAGAAAACACTGTATTTTTCAAACATTCTGGGGATGAGCCAACAGGAAGGTTAAAGAGGAAACAGTTAAAGTCACAGCGTGTTCATTTCATTGTCAAAAACACACAGTATTAACGCAAGAGGAGAAACTGCAGAGAAAGGAGGAAGTAGGTACCATGCTATAAATTAAAACTAGCTGCGGGTTAACAGCTGCAGCTTATGTTACTGATATACATAAAGATCAAACTTGGACAAAGTTACAGTTAAACGACCATTTTTCTTGAACCAAATGCTCAAATTTACATTGGAAGAGCATAGCCTGAACGCAGCATTCACACTCTAGGGCTAAATATCACTCAGGGAGAGGATGGGAGTGGGAGGACAGCAGGTGCCACCGTGACTGCTGTGGTCCAAAGCTGTCTGAAGATCGCTGAAGGAAGGCTGTATGTCTTCAGAGCGTCACTGAGATACTCTGGCGCCACAGGTTTTCTGTCTGTCTCTCACCTGGTTCAGATGGACACAGGTGTCAACAGCAGCTTTGGGCTGGTTGCACTTAAGGTAGGCGTTCACAGCCTGTTCACACATGCCCACAGTGGCAAACATCTGTCCAATCTCCTGCAACATAGAGAAGGAGAATGGAAATGTAGGAGATACTGTAGAGTTGCTTTTATTTAAAAGCTACAGATTCAAAGTCACTGGTGTCAGAACTTGCACATAAAGTCTAAAGAGAATATCAAAGAGTTATTTTTGGTCCAACCTCAAACATTTGACTCACCGGTAAAAGTTTATGATTCTCTGGCAGCCCAGCGGTCAGCCTTTCAAGACCATCGTAGTCCTCTAACATGTAGTAGCATTCTGCCAGCCTCTCCTGGTTACGACCCTGAAGGTAGTACTGCACTGCATTGACCCTTGAAAGGATTTATATTTAAAAAACATGTTGTTACCTTTGATCTTAAACCATATGGTCTTTTTTTGGTCACTGTAATAATGCCTATTCTCCATACTGGCCCCTGCTAATGTTATTCCAATGTAAGTGATGGGGGAGAAGAACCATGGTCCTCGTTCTGTGCAAGAAATGCACTGTAAAGTTTAGCTGAAGCGAACAAAAGGCTTCAGTATTTTTAGTTAAATTAAGTGGGTGTCTAAAAAGTTACAGGACATGTTTTAGTACAAAACAAGTCTTTTTGTAACTGTTCCTCCGATTTGGCTCAGCAAGCACACATGTGGGAAAAGAGAGATGGAATTTTGCACTCAAATGACTAACTTTGGAAGAAACCCTCTTGACTTTGTTAACTCAGGTTGCTGAAGCCTCATTTTATGATTCATTTTTGCACAAAATGATGACTTACACTGGAAACATGTTTGGAAGGGATTGCTTCACAACTAGTATGAACAGTGTCTTCATTGTTCACCAATCCTTTAATAATGAAATGTCTTTATTAGCAACATTAATAATACCATACAACTTAGGCACTAACTAATTATTATCTGCATTGTTTATAGCTTAGGTACTAAATGCACCACATGGTATTAATAACACTCTTGTGATTGATAAATACACTTAACAACCAGAGAAAGAAAAGGTAAACTAAGTTTAAATACCACTTCTGTCTGTCAGCAAAGTAGTCTCCAATTGCATTGTACGCCTGTTCCAGCAGCGTGTCATCACAGTCCCCAGAGCCAGTTTTGAGCAGCTGGAGAACCCTGAACCAGTCTCCCAGCTTGATCCTAAGGCTGATGGCAAGGTCCCTACAAGAAATAAAACACCCACTTGCCATCACGCCTGGTGGCATAAGGTAACACTGACATTGAAAATGACAAACTGAACAAAAGGAAACAAGAACAGAATCAATTAGCGGAGGTTTTGATGTCCCCATCAGATATGCCCGAACAAATATAGCTAAATATACCTGCGATCCATATCCAGATACATCCGCTCAGCTTCCTCAAAGCTGCTGAAGTAAGCTGCCACCTCCGCCTGTTTCATTGGCTCGCTTTGCAGGTTGCCCAGGCGCTTGACAAACTCGATGCCCTGGTAGTCTTTGCAACGGACGAAGGCCTGTTCAGCCGTCTTCAGATCCAGTTTCTGGAGGGCTGCCTCAGCCAGCAGACGCCTGACAGGTTCATAACGGAGAGAGAGGGGGATGATTAGCTACAATCACCAGTAGAGCATCATGGCATGATATAAACTGTAATGGAGCTATTAAGCTGAATAAAGTCACTAACTAATCCATGACTTACAGTGTTACTTGTAGCTGTGAAGCAATTTGTAAGTGGTCTTTACCAAATAAGTGTTTGAGATGAGTACAGAGAGTATCCTTATGTCACAGACTGGAACTGACTCCTAGAAAGGGAATTTTTTGATGTTGCCAGAGTTTGAGGGATGCTGTAAGAATTGACACCCCAGCCAGAGAACACACAAAAGCCATAGCGATCAAGCTGCTGTTTCAAAAGACTTAACCATAAATCTCTGACACGTATCATCGTATATGTTCAAATGGAAAATGGTGACCACAGCCATTAAGTAGTGCTCACCTGAGAAGACTGTCAAACACAGACATTTCAGCAACTGCTTTTGAGAATAGATTTTGCTGCTTTGTATCACCACAGAAAAATAAAACTCTTTATTCATGAAAGCTTTCACATTTGTTGATTAAATGAAAATCAAAAGTTGCCCAAGAAGTGATGATTTTGTGTCAACCTAACGGCAAAAACACCAACAGATAAAGAAATGGATAGTTTGTGTCAGCCACCATGGCTACAGAGAGACAAACGTACAGAACCTTTGAGGACACAACACATGATTGTACTTTGAACTGAACCTTTTAAATCATCATTTATGGCCAGCCATTTTAACCAGTAGATGTGTTTAAATCTGCATCAAAAATAATATTTAATGAGGTTAAATCACAAACATCGAAAAAGCATTTGTGCATTTATCTGTAACTGAATATGAGTGATTACTTCCACTCTGGACCCACCCCACTCTGTGATCTCCCTCCATCCTTCACCCAGATTTTTACTGGTTGCACTGCTGCACATATACATGAAATAAAACAGTAGGTGTGCTTAAAGAGACACCCACAGAGTTTGTTGTTGTGCTTGCACAATTATAATACAGCTCTTAAACTTAAGGCCATGTTTTACGCTGAATAAAAAAGTAAAGATCAAAATGTGCATTTACCAGAGCCTTGGGTGAGGATTGTCTTCAATGAACTGTGAGGCATCTTCAATCCCAACTTTTTCAATCAAAGCACGACTGTCTCTCAGGGAGCGGATTTCAAAGTTGATGAGGTTGTCTTTGTTGGGCCTCTCTGGATCCTGTAAAGCAAATGCGAAACAAAACTTTCAGTTGAAACTATGAAAAACTTTATATCTTGATATTAGCATGAGTGGTTATGTTTTAGCTATCAACGTGACTGTGTTGGGACTTAAGCCATCTCTTCACCTTCATGATTTCATCAAGCAGTACAGATTTGATTTCCAGATCTTCAAAGTTGCAAATGTATCCAGATGTTTGGACTGGTTCCTGTTTTTAAAAGGTACAATACATTATTGCAAGAGTTGCTAAATGTTTATTTAGTGACAAAAGGACAATGCAGCTAACCGTCACACAAACATCAGAGCACCTCACCTCACAGATCAACCTCACCTCTGGGTCTAGGTTCCTGAAGACGTACATCCTGGTCTTCTCCATCATGGCAAAGAGATCAGGATTGTCATTCGCCCACTTCATGTCCCAGACATCCTTGCGCTCAAACTTGGATGGATCTCCTGCAGATGCCTGGTTTCCTGTGCTGTCATCTGTGGAGGCACGAACTTCCAGGTCCAACAAAGTCAAGACGCCCGCAATGTCGATTATGGCCAGACGACTAAAGAAAATTACATTTTATGTAAGTTAAGTATTTCATCTGCTGTGCATCAAGTGAGAAAACCACGGTAATTTCTAGGGAATGCACTTTGCTTTGCATGTTGATTATCTGTATTTTAGCTATTTTCTGTTTAATACAATTATTTTTACTGATTAGACTGTTTGCTTTACTGATTTTTCATCTACATGAAAGTATGGATAAGATCGCTTTATCTTAAGATGGACATGTAGCAGAACAACCAAACCTTACATTTATAAGGTATTTGCTAGCTAATTAATATCTGGCACAAGCGCACCGGTTAAAGCTCTCTCTGCGTAACACAGCTTGGATGATAGCACATTTTGGTTAATGTAGCAAAATGCACAGCACAGTAGATAACGGACTGGTTGGAACAAATGTACAAATGGCAAATGACGCAAAGTTTAAAAAAAATAGATTACTGGCCCAAACAAATACTCAAGTAAACAGTAAAAGTTTTAAAGATTTAAAAAGGAATGTGAAAAGTTACCAATCCTAACAAAAAGTTACTTTAACAACAAATATCTGTTCAGCTACAAGTTCAATCTATACCACACCAATCAGTGCTTGCCTGGAGTTGCAGTTCAAGGACAGATAGTAGGCTCTGTTGTTCAAAATGTATTTCTGGATGAGAACAACATTTGGGAGGCTGTATCTGTGGATGGTGCCAGACTCACGGCCCTGTAAGCACATACACCCAGACACTCAACTTTAATTTTACTTTTTCATTTTATGGAATTATTCAAAATTCTGTTGCTAAAACAGAGATGTACATACCACAATCAGAGTCTTATCTGTTGCTGTAATACAACAAATGGGATCTCGAGTTGCCTGAAACAGAACAGAAACATACACGTGAGCCATGACAATTTATATAATTTATCTGTTCTACTTTATTCTCATTCAATTTATTCCTTTGTGAGCTAACTTATTTTAAATCAGTTAACTGTACTAAAGATGGCTCTGGAGTGTTTTTGTAGAGTGAGAGGTAGAAATGTCTTACTGTGAAGGCTTTTGCAAAATCTGTACCACTGTCATTGGCTGCAGATGGGCTGCTGTCAATGTGATAGACCCTAGAAAGGAAGGAAGTCAAAACAAATGAAAAAGAGCCAGTGAGACAGCCAGACAGACAAATAGCTGCCCTTTCTGCTGAGGTGAACGGTAGTCTGGCTGCTAGGATAGCCCTGGCAGAATATTAGGCCGTGCCTAGCCTGTCTGGAACCTCAGTGGCATTTGATTCCGATGAATGAATCCTTGTCATGGCACTGTCAGTACCAACACCCTACAGTGAGCCAGTAAACCCACAGTGTCATCCCCTGACTCACAGAATCTAGCCTTGTGGTTAAGTGTGTAAGTTTCCAGGAACTGCTTGGTGTTTACTGTAAGTTCTGATGTGGGCAATATATTTTGTCCACATCCACTACCTGGCTTTGTTAAATACAGTCCTCACAAAACTGAGCTCCGTTGTACTGGAAAAACAAAAAACTCACCTCTCTCTTCCCTCCTTCTTAGTTCTGGTCACTTGGTTGATCTCCAGAGCTGTTAATTTTTTCGCCACTCTGTACTGCCACAGGTAGAAAGCCTCTTTGGATGCAGCGATCACATGTGTCCTGGTCATGGTGACGAACAGTGGATCTGACCAAGTAGACAAGTGACAGACTTCATTATAAAGAGGGTATATCATTTTGTGCCATTTGGGAGCAACTCAGTAAACCGCATGCACTCCAGGCTTCTGGCATTACATTTCACATGCAGACTGTGTTACTAATGTCACAGACAGAGAGGATTTGAACAAGTTTTCTTCTTCTTGTTGGTCTCACACCAAACAGTTTCAGTACATGTACTGTACATAAATAGTAATTTGGTATTTACATTTTATTTGGGTGGTGACAAGCTACATAGAATACAATTAATTCTCTTCTAGTGAACAAATTACATCAAATATTGAAGATTTTCTGTAACTCTGAACTAGGAACAATTGTGTGCATATTTTCTATGTGGATAAATACAAGAAGACACTACTGTGTGTTCTCAAACAGCTTTTTTTTTCACTTTGACTAGTCTGGCAAAAAAAGCAATAATGAGGCCACAAGAGGACACACCTCCAAAACACACAAACTTAAACTCACTCTCTTATTATTCAACAACGTCGGGTCTCTCAAACCCGATTCAGACCACTGAAACCTTTAAATCTGCAGACTTTGGAACTGTTTTGGCCTGAGCTTCTCAGCAAACATTTGGCCACGTCAGACAGAGACAGAATGCTGACTATTTGTGAGATATAAAGACGCCCAGTGCTCACTGTCTATTTGCTATAGGACGCTGAGGGCCCATGAAAGATGTAACTGTGGGTGGCAGGTGGCAGAAAGCCAGCCACCGTTTCTCTATGCACGGGGTGTGATCTTTCACATTGGCTTGAAGAAATACACCAACCTTATGGTAAATTCAGACTTTGATCAGCCCACTGCTGTGCCACAAAAAGATTATTACCAAGTTCGCTTCTGTATCCTCACTGTATGCACTCTTGTAGGGCACATAGAAGTGAACGTGTAGGGCATGTTCACCTCTATGGAGTTTTGACTAGAAAAAGTGGCACCACAAGATTAATATGTCTCTTTTTAGTGTATGAACTCACCAATATCAATGTATTTTGAGTCCAGTGGAGTCCCAATGGAGTTGCACAGAATCAGGACGTACTGAAAAACACACAGCAGTGCAAACTCATTCTACAGCTCAATGTATGATTCTTTATCAAAACAAATAGTCCTCATTTTGAGTGTGTGGTTTTAATTTGTAATTACCCTTGAATGACTCCCAGACTCTAACTCAGCATCCTCCTGCGTGCCAATGAATTAGAAAAACAGGGTGCAAGACAGCAGAGAAACATTTGTGATCCTTACTGTTACAGCTTACTCTCTATCTTCTACTGTATCATCCCAAGTATGTAAAAGTACATACACAGCAATTGATAAGCTTGTCTGAATCATAGAGCGTGTAACTAGCATATCAAGTCAACCTGCAATGTTCATTACAACAAGATTTTTGTCAAGTTAGGATGTGGTTGTACCTGAGACTGGGTGTCATCTGCCTTGCTGGCTAGGATGCAGAAGTCCCCTGAGGTAGTGATGGACATCAAGCTCTTGACATATTTAATAAATTTCTCGTTGTTTTTGGTGTCCCAGAATACCACACAGTAGTCTTGCCGCTCTGGCTTTGTGTAGGCGTACACTACTGTGCTGCAGCAGTAGCCCCACTGTTAAGGGACATAAAAGAGCAGATGAGATTTTGTGTGACATTTTTAAACTCTGGAAAGAAAAAATTGTCAGTTAATTAAAAAAAACACGTGTCCCTTCAAAGAACCCCTTTGTCTGAACAACTGTGCAGTAGCTACATCTTCCACGTAATACTTATCACTGTATGTTCATAGAAAATGATCTGCTATGACTAATTTCACCTTCTTTATTTAAGAAAGGAATACACTACATGGTCATCTTCAATGTCAGCCCAATGTCAATAGCCTATAGAAAATTGCTCAATGGGCCACTGTCCGTGCTTAATGGGCCGATTGTGAGCCAGTTTTTAAAAATGGGCCTATATTAGCCAGGATAAATAAATAATTTATACAGGCTATCTGGCATTTGCCTGGTATGCCAGATTACCAGTTCACCCCTGCTTTTAAGGTTCAGTGTGTAATATTTCTGAGGATCTATTGACAGAAATGCAATATAAGATCCATAAATATGTTTTCAGTGGTGTGTAAAGACCTTATATAATAAACCATAATGTTTTTATTACCTTAAAATGAGAAATTTATATCTCTATAACCGCAGGCACCCCCTGCCATGTTACATTGTCATGTTTCTACAGTAGCTGAAAACGGACAAACAGCACTACAGCGCACGTTTCGTCACTACGTTCTTCTTGTTCTACTTCTGGTAGAATTCAGGCAGTGCAGACACTCATTACTATGCTGAATACGTAGAAGAATGTACGTTAGAAGAAGAAGAAGTAGTAATAATATACTGCATGGCTAGGCAAATAAGTTTTGCATCAGAGCAAGATTTTCAACCATTAGATGGTGGAGAATATAAGTCATAATATTGAAACCCTCTGACATGTTGCTTAGTTAGCTCAGTTGGTAAACAACCCAAGGGTTGGCGGTTCAATCCCACCTTGAGACAACTTTTTTTTTTATTTCTCTCTTTTCATCAAGAGGATTCTGCAGCGAATGTTTCTCAGATCACAGCATGTGCAGCACTGTATTTTTTTCAGTGTTTGATCTACATCCATCAACCTACAGACACCTTTTCATTACCCAGTATCTCCATGCAGAGGACATTAAGGGGAATCACGTTCTCTGACAGCTCTTTCAAAGGTGTGTCAAGCAGGCTACAGACTCTTTTAAGACTCTTCTTTGTCGTTCAGAGTTTTTCAGAGCAAGTGCAGTAAACAAGGTTGTTCTGCTTTTATTTTGTAGACAAAACTACAAAAGAGGAAGTAGTTATGTGAGTAACTGTTGCTGCCATCTATTTTAGCACCGCTATCAAAGTGTTTATTTATAGTTTTTGCAGCTATCAAGCAAACATAATCTGGCAGCGGGCCAGATATTATTGCTGGCGGGCAGTTTTGGCGAAAAATTCATATTTTCTGTCCATAATAAGAGTATGAATGTGTTTCCCTTGTTAATGTTTATAACTTTATCTAATGTGTGGTTTATAATGGACTGGGCTTACATTTTTCATGTTGTCTGTCAGTGGCCAAGTCACAATAACATATGGTTTTACTGAATAATTAAGTAAATATAATTTCATAATAAATCTACCTAAAGAAACCTCATTTCTTGACTGACACCTTTTGTGCTGTTGTCAGACAGTGTAGCTGTCCTACCCTCTTTGAAAGGTTAGGGGGCAGTGGTAGACTGGACAGATGGTTGCAATTCACAACCCTTGCCACTAGATGCCACTAAATCTTACACACAACGTTTTAATTTTTAATAGTCACACTTTATGTACAAACAACGTTTTAACAATACTTTTGTCTGTCCACAAGCATCTTCAAGAGTTATTTCTCCCAAAAACTTTGATTAAAAGTCCCACACAAGTGTTGGCATTTACCTTGTAGTCTGGTCTTATGTTAGCAAAGTAGATGTAAGAGTCCACAGCCAGGCCAATACGCAGCCCTCCTCCCTCCCAGGCAACTCCTGTTATCTGCTTCCCAGGAACTTTTAGAGTTCTCAGATGCTGTTTAAACACCAAAAAGCAAAGCAAGTGCATAATTTAAAACTTTTTTTCCTAAGTGTCCTTGGGCTAGACACTGAACCCCAAATTGCTCCAGAAGTTTGGCCAGCACTGTGTGTGGCAGCATGCTGCCATTGGTCTGTGACTGTGAGTGTATGCACGAATGAGTAAATAAAAAAAACATGTAAAGCTCTTTGGAATGTAGCCATTTACCCTTTTATCAAAAGAGAAACATAAAAACATAAACAAACATAAACAAAAGACATTGGATTTTTTAAGTACTCTACCTATTCTATGTAGCCTGTTTGCTCCCATATACTGTATGTTACTGACAGGAATACTGCATGCCATGGTGTACTGCATACGCCTGATCTTCATGGATAAAACTCTATGTAAGTAAAATCTTCACCCTCACCTCTCCAAATGGTGTGTAGAACTGCACAACATTGAATTCTTTCTCCATATTTGAGGCTCTGAGAGAACCCGCCACCGCCAGTACACTGCCGCAATGATTCCACTGGATACTGACCACATTGATCTGAGTGTCAATACACACCGGGTCTGAAGAAAAGGGCAGCATAGAACAGCAACATTGGTAAACATTTCATTCAAGTGTAGCCTGGATAATAAACTGTCATATACATTTTTTTCTTACTGTCATCATTCTCGAAGCGCATGATTTGGCACCTTCCATTGTCAAAACAGATAGCAAGACATGGACAGTCCGGTTCAATGTAACCACCAGTTCCTGCGTACCAGTGGATTCCTGCTATACTGACAGCTCCAGTTGCATTAGTGAGACAGCTGATGCTCATTTTCATCTGAAACATAACATAGAATATAAAAAAGTCAACATGTGTTAATATGTAATCAGTAAAAGGAAGCATATGGTAAGATCTGATGTGCCTGAAAGAAAGGCAGAATCAAAGTCAGTTTTGGTTTCCTCCACTTAGGGGCTTTACAAAACTTTAAACAATTATTTCTAGATTAGCCATGACTGATCTACAATCTAATAGCCCACCATTTAATGCTTTAAAGAGACTAATGTTTTGCCTATAATGTGCCCTGTCAAGAAATTTATGATAAAAGATTCTCACTAAATCTGCTGTTTCCATGTGTGCTAAAAGCTGCACCGATGAAAATACATGGTATACACCAAAATGAACTGACATTTACATTTTACAATGTTTATGCACTCACTATGAAGTTTCCTTGATTGTCATAGATCTGTACTTCTCCGTTGACCATGCCGAAGAGGAGGATCTTGCTATCTGGCGACCATGCTACATGAGCAAGCTGATTTCCCTTTAACTCCTTTCCCCAAATCCGGTTTCCTACCAAATAAAAAAGGCATTTATACTACTGTACATGTTTGTATTATTTCCTCTGTGTGTGAACAAAGCAATCCCTGTCAAGGGACAATATTTTGCCAAATTTAGCTGGAAAAATACTGTAATTGATTGCCATTTTTTAGATTTTTAATAGTCACACTTTATGTCTATTTTTACCATCTACAGAGCCTACAATGACGGCTCCATCTTCATACACAATGCAGATCTTCTGACCATCAGCGTTCCAACTCATGCTCCTCACCACCGACTTGTTCCGGTTGTTGATCATCTCCTCGTACCATGCACCTTTGGAGGGGGCAAAGACAAACAACTATAATAAGCTGCATTTTGACCAAAAGTCCAGATCTCTTTTCAAGGGACTAAAAGGTTCCTTCAGCCCACAAGTGTGTGCGTTTCCACCGAGGTCTTAAGGCCTGCAAAGATTAGGCAAATTAACCAGCTGACATAGGCCTATCCGCTGTACAAAGCAATGCACAGGCATCATTATTTGTAACCACTATCCATGGGCAACATTTATAAATGAACATCAGATTTGACTGGAATATATTGAAAAACTTTAGGCTATGCTTGACCATTAAAAACAGCTTTTTGTGTGTGGGAGTATAATGAAAAGACACACGATAAAGATCGTTACAAATTTAATAACACACTGGATAAAGCTATCAAGTTCTTAAAATAACAAGAGCACAGAGAAAGAAACCCAAAAATAAAATTGCAACAGTTTGGAAGGTTATTAAAACTTTTCCAGCAGACTCAGTATTTAGCGTAACTCCATCAGCTGTTTGATGTAAACGCTGCATGCTGGCTGCTATTTCCGACCAATACATTTAATGCCGATGTACAATCATAGGCAGACATCGGTGAGACTTGTGTTGCTATCTGCTTGTTTGTGATTTATTGGTTTGCAAACAACGGTGGAAAAGAGAGGAGCAGTCGTAGAAAAACACCCGACATGCTTGATTTAAAGCCAGTAGCTTCTACTTGTTCATTTAGAAATTCACTGCAAGGCAATCCCCACCCACCCAAAATACCGGTATTCTTGGAAAATACTACCCCCTGAGCAGGGACTTTTTGGGGGGTAAAATAAAGATCCTAGAACTAAATTTAGACCCTGGTCCCTTTAGTGGAAACGCAGTGAGTTCCTCCAAAGGTTCCTAGTTCAGGGGTATAGTTCCTTTTGGTCGAAACGCAGCTAAAGACATGTTTATTACAAGACAACTTATATTTTTAGTTTGACGGCAGTAATCACCTTTGTAGAGCATCCATACAATGATGAGTCCATTCTGGTCACTGGTTGTCAGCTTCTCATACTGTTCGTTCCATGTGACCACTTGCACTGCGCCTGCAATGTATTAATCATGAAGTGTCAGATACATTTCCTGTGGCTCCAGTTTAAACTTTAATTTTGCGGATGCTGCATGTTACTTACATATATTGATAATGGGTTTGCCAACTACTAAATATAACTTACCACTGTGTCCCTCCAGAGTCTGGTTCATTGACAGATTACTGGGAGCAGCGAGACCTTTAAGTTTGGCATCATCTGTTGAAAAAGCAGTAAAAGAGATCAGGTTCAGAACGTCAACAATGTCAACAAATAGTCAACAAAGCTTCTATGTGGGGGAATTGTTAAATAAACTTTTTAAAATGGGCAGCACTCTTCTACAGCATTGGAACAGTAGTTAAATACCAGCACAGACATTTTACTGATTCTTGGTGGTCTTCTCTGTTTGTTTAACATTGCAACACAATAGCAGGTCTGTCCAACAGACGGAATAGACAAGTTGGTACCATTTCTACTAACTTTGAGGTGGACACAGAGGTACTAGGACAGAGTCAAAAAGTTTCAGAAGATTTCTTGTACAATGTAAGAAATCATTGTTTCAGAAACCCTCAAATCTCAGTCACATGGCTATTACATAACAGCTTTGACTGTGACAGAAGAACAAAAAGCTGAATGTATGGAACATTATTAAACAAAACTCCAAAAAGTTTGTGTTTGCAATGTCACTTAGCTGACCATATTATTAAAGCGAAATAACAGCAATAAAAAATGTATATATGTAGAATGTTTAAATCTGAACAAGGACACATACTGTCACAAGTGAAACCAGGCCCAGCCAACATCAGATTTAGTGTTGATAATCAACAGTGAATTTCTTTGAAACAATTTTTACACGTTGCCCTTTTAGCCTTTTACTCCACTGGATTTATTTCTTATTATCATCATCATCATCATCATCGTTGTTGTTTTTATATCATTTAAGTGTTTTTATTATTATGTAATCAAGACTTACCAATCTCAGAGACTAGAAATAGACTAACCAACAAGATTTTCAGATATATAATCTAGTGACATGAGTGGGAGTAAGTTATTCCAGTCATTTTAGTTGGGAATATGGGTTCTTTTTTATCCAGCACATGTCAAACGAGTTTGCATTGTGTATTGTATGTGTTGAAAGCATGACCGTATATCAGGTCTGTGCACGCCCTTATCTCCATCCCCTCAACTTACCTGTCTGAGTTTCAAGCTTGAGCACTCTGAGGAGACCATCGTCTCCTCCACAGGCGATGAAGCCTTGATCTTTGTTCCAGGAGACACATTTTAGATGGATATTGTTGGGGATAGCAATCTATAAAACACGGAAAATTTAAGACACGTTGTTACCAACATCTGTTTTGGCTGAAGTTTTATATGTGTTTAGGTAGAAGACCAAGAGGTGTTAAGCACTAACCTTCTTGCTCAGGTAGATAAACATGGTGGTGCTAATATCGTTAACTTATAGACGAGATGAATTGCTTACAGCGTAGTTATACTAGTTTACCTAACAGACACTAACCCAACGCGATGTAGTAAACTACACAGCTAATGTGAGCTAACTTTTTCAACCTAGCTACATCATGCGAGCCTCGATATGGTAAATGTTATGGTAGCTTATCCCGTTAGCTTTGCTAGTTAACTGCTTAACGCGACAGTTACCGAGTACCAGAGGCGGTTACGATTAAATGTACCCTCATCAATGAAACGGCCGACTACAACTATAGCGAATAACGTAGGCGAATGTATTGAAAAAACTGGTCAAATTCGACGTTTTATTGCTTGTACTGGAGGACTGCAGTACTCGAGGCTTTAGCTTCCCTCTGTCTCCCGTGGTAACCGTAAACCGGAAGCGTTGGGTTTGGGGTCTTTCTGGTAATTGTAGTTTTTCATGTTCGTGCACTGGTGAAAGACATTCATTTTGTAGCATCGTCACTCCCGTTTTATTTGAGAGTTTTGAGCTTTATTTAGCTTTGCAGGGTTGTCTTGCACTTAATTTAGTCTGCTGTGAAAACGTAGTTGACCCAGTACCTAAGTGACCGCCATAAAAAAAGCCTCAACCAGCACAACATAGCCTACATATAATTATAATATAATTTTGCAATTGATAGCCTATATAATATTAAAAAGTGAGTTGAGTGAAGGTATCAAAGTCACTCCCAAGATGGAATGACTTGTTCTGAGATGCTAAAAGTCCGTATAATCATTGTATTAATTTTAAATGTGCCTTTGGTGGAACCCACAATACACAAAAGAGATGTATAGGAGCCATTGTTTCAGAATATTTATTTACGTGTAACTATACTTCCAATACAAATACACAGGCAAGTTGTTTTCTATCACAAGAGCACCAAAATATGTCACATACATAACTCAGTTTCCCATCACTAATAGTCATTTCACTGTTCCATGGCTATGAAGAAGTAGAAAATACAGTACATGTGTGTTTTGTATGAAGAAAATACTGGACAATACTGTTTTAACTGATCTTAGTTCACGGTTTCAAAACGTAAGTGCATCACAAAAAGTCTTTAATTGCCAGGACTGCTACAAGAAAGTCTTGATCCAAAGTGTGCAAAATACTGAAGCGGTCCAATTATCCTTGAACTCCTAAACTGCTTTCCCTCTCCTACCAAAACAATCGCACCTATCTGTTACAAACAAAACATTAATTTCCAGTCAGTGTTGTGCAATAAAGTTCTTGAAATATTTCAGGTATCAAAGAAAAGGATTATAGTTAACACTGCTATGGACCAACTGGATCAGGCTTTATTTTGGTCTTTTTCTACTTAATACTGCTGCAATCAGAAAGGTAACAACAATGCTGTTGTTGTATAAGAGATTAGTTGTTGTGTTACGATTAAGGATGGCGGCTTTGTGTTTGTGTCTTTGTGAACATTGACCAAGAAATGCTCTCGGAGAACAACACTTTCCCACAAAAAAACATTCATTGTGAAAGTAAACTGTTGAACAATTCTTCATATATATTTTTAAAAGTTTGCACTTCTATCAATTCTATAACTTCCCGAAGTATCTTACGTAGTTTGAGTCTCAACTCAATGGCTTACACTGTTAGGAGGAAAAAATACAGGTATATGTAAACATTTACACCAGTTATACCTGACTTTACTGTAAGACGTAACAGTGTTATGAATGAAAAATGCACAACCCACAGTAATGCTAACAGTATACTGCATTAGTAATCAGTACCATGCAGACCATCTTCGACATTTTTACTGAAACATTAAAAGATTGAGTGTTACAGATTACTTCGGCAGGTCAACAAAAAAATTAGAATGCACTGCTAGTCCTGAACATGTCTTCTGACATCTTCATCGCTGTTCTTAATACTTCTTTTGGCCCTCAATCAGGTTCACTTTGTTTGAAAGTTCATCAAGTGAACGGACAGTCAAGGAAATAGAATTTAAAAGGTGTATATGTGATGTTTACCATTTCATCGGGACACTGGGCATTTGTAAAAATGAAGGACTACAAATAACTAATCAACACACTCAAACTTTAGATTCTGATTCAACTTACTGTTATTAAAAGTACAAAGTGATTATAGCAGCTTCCCAAGCTGGTGCAAATGTCTCACATAATAAATAGGGATGCACATCTTTTGACTTATTAGGTTGAACGCCAAAAGTGCTTTTTTTGCTATTTTGGCCGATTAATTTTGGTGGCAGAACATTCAGCACATCCCTAATAATATTTTTTTATAGTACAGTTTTTTATAGTACAGTTTGTATTTAATTATATTAAATACAAACTGTGGATCCCTCTAAGCCTTCGACACAAAAAGGATATGCTTTCTGCTCAGCTCCTGAATGGTTGACTGTACTTTTTTCTGGAACACAATCTGAGCTTCACACATGCAGGCATCTTGGGTTATTTCACTTCTCATTTCCTCTGAAAGAAAGAGAAAAATATGGAGAAAGTCAAGGCATGTGGGGGTTTCGCAACCCATCTTATATTCCTCTTTCTGGATCGACGGCCACATCCTCATAAACCGAAGTTCAATATGAAAATATTTTGTGGCTGACGAAATCCAATAAAAGTTGTTTTAAATGAAAACATAAGCATAATGGATATTGATTCAACAATATAGCGGAGATCAGGTAAAATTATGATTTTTCTTTTGTGAGTGAAATTAGAAAATATGTAACAAAAAAATGTATCACTTCAGCTAGTTAATCACAACCTAAGAGTGCATAGTTACTGAGGTCGGGTGTGAATAGCTTTAAAGAGAAAACGTTAATAATTGTTTGAGCGGTATACTCACATATACATACGATACCAATTCACTGAAAAAAGATACAATCACAGGAGAAAACAGGCATATCAATTACAACCAATTTGTTCTGGTCCTTTACTTGGCCCAAAGTTCTCGTGGTCTTAGCAATCTCTCATTCTTTAGGCCAGTAGCACAGCACACATTTATTTCCTATAAACATGTACTGTAAATGGCTGGATCAGTAGTAGTATTGCTTGTTGACACAGTAGCTTTGGTTGCAGTCACCTGCAGACTTCTCAATGACTAAAGAATGCAAAAAGACAGATGTGAAAGGTATGTAGTTATCAAAATAAAAGGTAAGGCATTGTAGGCCTAAATCTATACACAAAGCCTTGTATCAGGGTCATAGGATTGACCAAACACGTGTGAGCATAGACAATTAGAGCTTTTTCTTTGTCTATGGAGGCTGACCCTTTAACAATAAAAAAAACATTGAAAAAATGGCTGTTTTTTGCATAAGGGTTGCAGACCTGTGGTCAAAGACTTGGGTGACAATCCTTAAACGTAACTATTTTATTTATTTTATTTAAGCTACACTCTTAAGGGGAATTTATGGTTCTCCATTGAGATGTTGCAATGTCTTAACATGGATACACAATTGCTAGAAGTGTGAACCTCAAAAATGTGAAATGTAACCACATATCATGGCAGTGTGGATTTCACAACCATGAGAAATGGTCTTCTAGCGATGCTTTGTGTTTCTTTATAAAACTTTTCCTAAGTTTCCAGTATTGGTAGAATTTTATAATAATATACAATAAGTTGAAAAAATATTTTTCTTCATCTTTTCAGTAATACTAAACTAATGTGTTATATCCAGACTCAACCTTATTCATATACAATACTTATATATACACCGGTATACAGTATATCAATCCTTACACCTGTTGTAATTGAAAGGAAAAAAATTAGTTAACAGTAAACCCTAACCCTGGTAAGGTATTGAGTCAATTGAACTGTATGAATCATGGCACACTCTTAGGACCTCGCAGAAATAGACTCTCATTCTTTGTTGCCACAATGTTGGCCACCTTCAAAGGAAGGAGGACTCTGCAGTGCCATTACTGCTGGGCTTTCATGTTACAACACGCCTGGTTTAGCCAGTGGTGAAGCCATGCAACCACCTGTGGTTATCGCAAAATCTCAGGCATGATAGTTTAGTTTAATTTGACCTGGTAAGATACAAATTCCTAGTGCCTGGTATTGCCTTCTGAGCCCGAATATCAACAGAGCATATTCTATTGTCCGGATTGATCTCTTTAGCATTTTAAAAGTAAAATCATCGCTATAATGTCCTACATTCTGGACTGTCCATGTTCACAGTAATAACATGGCGGATGCCCTGCACTCATGGTGCTGTATGGTGCAGAGGGATCACCATATGGAGTCAGCAAATGGAGCTGACATTGTCCTAGTGACTGGTATTCTCTAAAAGTTAAGTCACATTGTCCTTGTTTACAGTCAGACCAGCTTCCATACGAAAGGCTAGGCTCATCCTGATATGCAGACCACACGAATGCAAATTTCAGTACTACTCAACTGGATTGTAAGCGAGCAAGAAAGACAACATTTGTAAAACTAGCATCTCACCTTAAATCATTTTACATACTTGGTACATAAGATGGTTTAAGATTGTTTTTTGTCAAGTGAAGCACATGGTCCAATTGGTCTTTGATAACGTATCAAGTATCACAAGGAAACAGTGTTCAAGGGGCCCTTGGCCAGCTGTTGAAACTTGGGCGCTCATAGTTCCTTCAAGTACTGATAAAAACCATGCTGTATATGCTACACTTTTTGTAACGTTCGTGCCAGTCTGGCAAAGTTTCTCAGTTTGGCCAAGCTCAACAAGCCAATAACTGAAGAGGCTTGGCTGACACATTCCTGAGGCTAGAGCTGATTCAAACTATGGAAAATCTTTTGAAAGGTTTCAAGATAAAGGCACCATTATGTATGTTGACAAAATCCTTACGTGAGCATGTTTTTTGGTCTGCATTCAACACATATCCCACTCGACACTTGCAGTTGTAGGTGTCACCACTGTTGATACAAATATGCTGGCAATCATGTCCATGAGCACATGCATCTGAACCTGTAAAGAGACACTACCACATTTATCTGACTTGGTCTAAGATATCATGGTAAAGGAGCTCTAGGTTATCATTACCTTAAAAGGTATAAAGTATTTTAATCCAATACACATCATTTTGTCAAATTCAGTGAATATCTCCTCACGGTCTTCTAACTGTCCGTCTGTGTGTGCGCTGAAAAAAATCTAATCTGTAAATGGGAAAATAAACTATGTGGCTCGGTACAAGCCACTTTATACTACAAAAATTAGCCATGGTTTGTGTGTCAGGTAACGTTAAATGGCTTGCACATGGACATTCAGCTTGCTTTCTAGTTTGACAAGACATGTCATTGTTGTGATGTTCGCTATTGCAGCGGGACAGTTGTGACTATCGCTGTCTGCAGCTGGTGTGCTGGTTCTGGCTGTCTCTGTTGTGTTCCATCGTTTAAACTGTATTGTCATAGTATTGGATTTCTCTGAAATCACATACCCCAGGTATCCCTTGCCAAAACACAATAAGATATGTCTAGCATAACAAGTGCCACAGCAGTGGTTGTTGCAGATGTCTTTGTCACTGTAACAATGTTTACTTGAAACAAAGAACTTTCTTACGTGAGCATGTTTTCTGATCCGTGTTCAACACATATCCCACTCGACACTTGCAGATATACGAGTTCCCATTGTTGACACAAATGTGCTGGCAGTCATGTCCCTGGGCACATGCTTCCAAACCTGAAAAGAAAAGCTCACACCTCAGTGACTTAGTCTTTTGACATCAAAAACAATCACTTAGCTTTTTGCGGAGCCTTTGCACACACTCCACTTTTAAAAGAAGTGGATGTCTCAGCCATGTGACCAAAACGTTTCAATATTACAATCTCGATATCTCCTGCTTATTCACACTAGTCACAGTGGAGCCAGGTGTGCATGAGTTGGTCGAGCTGGCAATCCTCATCATTACACTGTTCTGCTTCAAATACGTGGTTCCTGCCTCAACACGCTGCCAGACTGTGGGCTCAGCTACCTAGTTAGTCTTGCACCAGTGTTGGCATTCTGCTTTGTATGTGTTTTATTTGTCTAGTTTGGCTAATTCCTGTTTTCCTGTGCCTGGAAGTCTCCATGACTGGTCCCGTCTCCTGCCTCTGCTCTGCTCCTGTTTGCCTTGGAACATGACTGCTTATCCCTGGATCTCTGGACTCTTAATCGGGATTGGACTTCACTCTCTGGATCTCTGGACGTCCCCTGACCGATTAAACTATCTGCTTCCCTGCCTGGTACTGTGCTCTCCTCTGGCTCATAGCTCAAACCCAAAACTCCCCAAAACCATAGATAGCCAGATTCACTATCAAGTGAAATGAGTCATCAGTGCTGACACAAATATGTTGGCAGTCATGTCCCTGGGCACACCTACTGTATCTGAACCTGAAAAGAAACACTTCTTACGTGAGCATGTTTTGTTGTCTGGATTCAAAATATATCCCACTCGACACTTGCAGACGTACGAGTCATCACTGTTTATACAAATGTGCTGGCAATCATGTCCATGGGCACATGGATCAGAACCTGAAAAGAAATATGTCCACATGTGATATAGCATCATTTAAGCAGAGCTTGGACTGTTGAAGTCTCAGTCCAGTCATTGTTTCTATTACAGTTGATGCTACAATCCATCTCCATCATGTCCCTCGGCATGGGGATACAATTTTAAAAAGAGAGACTCCATACAGAACCTAATTACATCTGTCAAGGAGCACTTATTGAGCTTTTAATGGGCCACCAATCCCTTTAGAAATTATGTAAACCATACATCTAGGTCTATCAGTCTCAGTGTTCAAACTTACTGCCTGTTAAACGTAAAGTCATGATCAACCCTCCTAAACTATTACAAAAAACAGAAGAGCTCTTCCGGTTAAAATGGTGCTTTGGGGCCACACTGGCAAACACCAATACCACAAGCTTTATTTATAACCTAGAAAAAGGCCTCTGCAAAGTACTTTAGTCAAGTACTTCATTTTGTACCAGGGCATGCACTTGAAACTCAAGACTTTCATTGTCCTATCTGGTTTGTGTTAACATATACTTCCCGACACATGGAAAGAATAGCTGAGGTAAGAATCAGCCATAAACAAAACTTTTAAAACCTTTTCAGAGGTACAGCACTGAGCCAATGGTACAGATATGGGGATCACACATGGGTCAAAATTAAAACCCAGGAAGTGCAAACCTTCACAGAATGCGTGAACTCAGCGGACAGTAATGTCAAGTTCACACAACAGGATGTCAGCAACAACAGTTTGGCCTTCTTGAACTGTGCCGTACGCAATGAAGAGGACAGAAGCTTCTACGAAGGAGGTTACAGAAAACCCACACACACATTCCAATACTTAACTCTTTAACTCTCACCACCCACTGGAGCATAATCTAGGGGTTATCGAGACCACCGAGCTTATAACATACCAACAAGCGCCAAGGCCCAGGAGAGGGAACATTAACACCTCAAGGATGCACTTAAAGCTTGTGTATCGTCAAGGATCTAGGAAGAACACCAGCACTACGGGTGATGAAAAAAAGAAGAAGAAACGCAAAAACTGTGATTCCTTACGTGTCTGTAGTGTCAGAGAAACTATGGAAGATTTTCATCACATCACATCCCTGTTTTTTAAATCCAGCAACATGTTAAGACAGACACTGGTCCACCCAAAAGACTGCACACCCAAGCACAAGAAAACCAATCTAGTGTATGCTTTCCAGTGCAGTGACCAGTATATCGGAGAAAGTAAACATCCATTACACAAACGCATAGCCCAACACAGAAGGGCTAACTCCTCAGGTCATGACTCAGCAGTTTACCTACACCTGAAGGTAAGGGGACACTCGTTAGGGAACAACAATGTATGTATTTTGGATAGGTAAGAGAGGTTTGAAAGAGGAGTGAAGGAAACCATCTACATCAACTAGAGAGACCATCACTCAACATGGGGAGGAGGCCTGCAACACATTTATCCCCCACCTAAAATGTTGTCCTTCCATCCCTTCCCAGGAGATTTACCAAACACTCACATCTGGACTCAGGTGACTCTAATGACTATAACGACTGCTGTAACAACAGCCAGGAGCACTAACAAACAAAGGGGTATCCATCACCTTGATAATGTCCACCTTAATTTTTTCTAGTATGAAATCCACACATTCCACTCCATCCATCCATCGTCAACCGCTTGTCATGCGTACAGGGTTGCGGGGGGCTAGAGGCTATCCCAGCTGACATCGGGCGAAAGGTGGGGCCAGTCCATCGCAGGACATTCCATTTCCAATTTGTTAGTGATAAGTAGGTAATTCAAATCTGCATTTCTCAGCCCAACTTGCTGCTCGTTTAAAACACGTTCACTATTCACTTTGCACAAGAACATCCATAGCAAACACAGTATAAAGTTAAAATTAAGCCGCTTACGTGAGCATGTTTTCTGGTCTGCATTCACCACATAGCCCGCATGACATATGCAAAGCTGAGAATCGCCATTTTTGACACAAATATGTTGGCAGTCATGTCCCGGGGTACATGCATCTGAACCTGAAAAGAGAACTTCTACAGCTAAAATCCAAAACTAACTTCCTTGGTGAATCATATGATTGTCAAAATTTATTTAAAAATATAGAAAGGCCATGGCCAAATGCTCAATGCCTCTTTCTGCATTTATTTATGTATATACAGTAGAACAGTCAAAACTGTAGTTAACCACAGACAGTGCACTATGACATGCATGTCAAATCTAATGATAAAACCCAGGTTCTTACGTGAGCATGTTTTCTGGTCTGCATTCAAAACATATCCCACTTGACATTTACAGATGTACGAATTACCATTGCTGACACAAATATGCTGGCAGTCATGTCCCTGGGAACATGAATCCAAACCTGAAAAGAGACAATCACACTGACATAATTAAAGCTTCACCAGCCAATTTATAGTTTAGGTCATGGCCATGTGCTCTATACCTGTAGGTGCATCATTCTCATGCTCCCACGTTCCTGATCAGCTCCCTGATCATTCAAAATAAATTACATTCTTACTTCCTAATCATTTAGATCAACCCACAACCTACAGACTTATGTGGGTCGACATAGGCTAGATCAGTGTTTCAACTTTTGCTGTCCAAAATAAACTTTTGGCTGCAAACACCAATAGGTTCAGGTATTTGGAATGCTCCAGAAAAATTGGCTGTAAAACATTTACTCAAGTAAACAACAGACTTGGAGGGAAAACCAAGACACTGAACCCCGACATGCATATACAATGTGTAGGTCAAAATCTGGTTCTTACGTGAGCATGTTTTCTGGTCGGGATTTAACACATATCCCTCACGGCACATGCAAAGGTAAGAATCACCCTTTGTGATACAAATATGCTGGCAGTTATGTCCCTGGTCGCATGTTTCCAAACCTGAAAAGAGACACTTCCACCATCAGGACAAACACTGATTAAAAAAAATGTGGTCTCACCAAATACTTTTAGCCTTTTTCTGCCTTTAACCAAGCATATGTATTTCTAAACATCTTTAGTTAACCAGGGATACTGCACCAAGCCATCCATTTCATGAGGTCCAAGTTCTTACGTGAGCATGTTTTCTGGTCTGCATTTAACTTATATCCCACACGACACTTGCAGATGTACGAGTCATCATTGTTTTCACAAATGTGCTGGCAATCATGTCCATGGACACATGAAGTAGAACCTGAAATGAGAGACATGTAACTGACATCTCATGACATCAGTTAAGAAGAGCCTGGACTGTTGTAGCATCTGTCTGGCCATTGTTCCTTTTACTATTGATGCTAGCTGTGGTTTCATTTTGTTCCTCTTTCTGTATCAATCAGGTCTCCCAAATCTCTGAGTTATTTAGGCTGAGCTCAACAACTGACTGTGTGAAAGTGCTAATAGCAAAGTGAAATATTAGTCACAACAGGCATAAAGAAAGTCTGCACTCTACCTCAAAAATTCCTGATCCTTCACAATCACAGTCCACATTACAATGTGTCTTTCAAACAGCAGGACTTTGTATTTCATCAAGTACTGAAGTAATGATTGTCAAAAACCAAAGATGCTGCCCTAAGGCATGCATATCAAATCCCACAAGGCATGTTTTCTGGTCTGCAGTTAAAATCCACTAAATGCTTGCAGATCGAGGCACGTCATAAAAACATACACACCAAATCTAATTAAAGGGTAAAGTTGCTTACGTGAGCATGTTTTCTGGTCAGCATTCAAAACATATCCCAAATGACACTTGCAGATGTAAGAATCATCAGTGTTTACACAAACATGCTGGCAGTCATTTCCCTGGGCACATGTAGTTGAACCTGAAAACAGACACTCCCACATGTAACACACTCAATTTAATTACATCAGTCACGCGAATCATAGCTGAGATGTTAATAGGCCATTCAAATTTAAAATTCAGGTCCATTTGCTCACACTCTCTGTGCATCATTCCCAGTTTCCTAATTTTATGCTCTTTCAAATAAACTCACTATTAAATGCTGCATACATGCTGAAGTGCACTGCTCCAAAGAATGGGTTCTACATTTACTCTGGTACCAACAATAATGAACTTCTGGGAAACCCTAGACACTGCACCAAGTGATGGATGTGAAAGCTATTTGTAAGAGTTCTTACGTGAGCATGTTTTCTGGTCTGCATTCAACACATATCCCTCGTGACACATACAAAGGTAAGAATCGCCCTTTTTGACACAAATATGGTGGCAGTCATGTCCTTGGACGCACGTATCCAACTCTGAAAAGAGACATTTCTACATGTGACTAGCTGTCTCCACAACAAGCACTTTTTGTACACTGCTCACGCTGTTGCTGATCTGTGACTGACCCTGTACAAATTCAAGCTGAACTGAGCATTTACTTCCCACTTTTCAGAATTACCCAAACCCGAGTAGCATCTGCCATAATTGAAGCAGAAGCCAGTGTAGAAGTGCCTTAAGGTCAGTTCCTTTCAGTGGCTCCTGTGTAATTGTACTAATTTTCAAATTATTATTTTGATTGTTTGATATTCTAGTAATTGTTTTGTTTTAAATTTCACACTTGATACTGATTTTTTTAGTTAAAAAAAAAATATATATATTATTATAATAACACACGTTACTGTTTCAATAATTTGGTTTTATTTTATTTTTTAATATATTTTCTAATATGTACACACACACATGGTTACAGTTTTATATATTTACTTTTATTTTTAAGATTTATTTTAACATAATTTAATTTATTTTAGTCAAATGTATATTTTATATATTTTTTATTATTATTATTATTTTATTTTTCATTAACACACACAAACACAACTTTTACTGTTCTATTTACTTATTTAATGAAATGTATAAAATTAATTGTCCTTATGTAATTTATATATGGCTTTGGCAATACTGTTGTTACATTTATGCTAATAAAGCTGATTTGAATTGAACTGAATTGCTGTGGTGGCACCAAGAACCCTTCAACAATGTCAAAAGACTGGGAAAAGCCAATCCAATGTGTTTCTACAGATTTAGTTTTTAAAAAAAGCATGACAGAAACATAAAATCTACCTGAAATGTCCAGGTTCTTAAGTTGGCACGTTTTCTGGTCTGAGTTTAAAACATATCCCATTCGACATTTGCAGATGTACGAATTATCAGTGTTGACACAAATATGCTGGCAGTCATGTCCCTGGGAACATGAGTCCAAACCTGAAAAGAAAAAAACTTCCACATGACATGAAGCCCTCATTGTTTTACTTATTGTAGAGAATTTGATCGGCAATTATTACTTTTACAGTTCAGATAAACAAGCTAAGAGGTGCCCACAGTACAACGTGCCTCACCAGATTGAGCTATGTCCGGTTTATAGAAACCTTTAATCATGCAAAACACATTGGAACTGACCAAAAGACAGACAACAAATCTAGGAAACATATTGTGGTTCTTACGTGAGCATGTTTTCTGGTCTGCATTCAACAAATATCCCTCTTGACATTTGCAGATGTACGAGTCATTATGGCTGACACAAATATGTTGGCAGTCATGTCCTTGGGCACATGCATCTGAACCTGAAAAGAAACACTTTCACATCTAACTAACCAAGTCTAACTACATAAGCCCTTGCTCAGTTCTATTTTATACATGTGCACATCACCCTGGTGGTGTGCACAGGTGGGTTTTAACTAAGGTTCAACTTTGCAGATCTGTGATGAGCTAAGAGGGTTCTCTCTAATTAAGTCTTCCTTTAGACAATTGCTTAATTTAGTTTTTTTGGCTCTAAAGTAGATAACCTGCAGCAAGCAATAAACCTAATTCTAGGTTCAAAACAAACAACAAATAAATTTGTCTCAAAAGCTAAAATTAAAATAAGAGAAATTTTAGAAAATGTATGATCTTACGTGAGCATGTTTTCTGGTCTGCATTCAACACATATCCCACCCGACACTTGCAGGTGTATGAGTCACTACTGCTGATACAAATATGCTGGCAGTCATGTCCCTGGGAACATGCATCTGAACCTGAAAAGAGACACTCCCACATTTGACTGACATAGTATTTGATTCAGTCTAGAGCAGGGTCTTCAAAACTAGGCCTTCATCATGTCCTGCTCATTTAATTTGTGCTGAATAGTGTCAGCCCTAATCTATTTAGGCCAACCCAAAACATTAGTAACAACAGATGGTATGCAGTCTGTTCACACCACAACGTGCGGGACTAAGTGAGCTTTCAAAAGCTTATGAACTTGGAATTCCAACGTTCAAAGTTCTGACATAAAGATTTTAAAAGTTTCTTCCTCTAATACGGCTTTTCCCATTCAATCCCAAATATATATTTTCTATTTCTTTCAAACAAAACTGTCTTTTTCAGCAGTTGTTTTCAGAAAGTGAATCATCTAAAACACAGTAAGATTTTGTGACACAGACATTTGGACAAAAACATAAAGACAAAGATAAAGATTCTTACGTGAGCATGTTTTCTTGTCCGTGTTCAAGACATAGCCCGCACGACATTTGCAGTTGTACGAATTGCCACTGTTGACACAAATGTGCTGGCAATTGTGTCCCTGAGCACATGGATCCAAACCTGAAAAGAAACACTCGAATGTCTGATTGGCTTAAGTCTATAAAATCAATCACTTTGTGTTATTCCTTTTGTGTTAATGAGGTGTAAGTAGGTATTGATTAATTGTTTGTAATTCTGCAAAGCCACATGCAGGTTCACTTGCTTGATCTCTGTTCTTTAAATATAGTGATACTATAGTGAAATAATTTTGTATCTATGTTAATTTTCCAACAGTTCAGACCATGCAAACACAAAATCTACTAAAGGCACTTTGTCATAATAATTGCACGTCTTTAGTAGTGATGTCATTGTTGCAGGGAGACAGAAGTTGGTTGAACTCACAAACCCAGGTTCAAGATGTCATCAACAACAATGAATTTTGAATTTGCAGGGCTGGAAGTCAGTCATAATTTTAAGCACAGTGTGTGATAAGTTTGAGGGAGAAACCTGAATGAATAGCATGGGTAACCTTAGCAGTTACCTTGTTAGTTTGGGTGGTACCAGAAGTTGGAAAGAGAAACTAAAAGGTCACACTCTTAAATAAATAAACGTTTCACTCGTGGATAGTTACTCAAAGGTACTGAGCCGTCGAGAGGTCAGGATGGGAATTTATCTAAATGAAATACTTCTGCATTACCTTGCAATACATTTTGTATTGCTTGCAATAACTTTTGGTTTCCCAAGAGTGTTTTACGTCCTCTGAGATGTTGCTAAGGATACGGTTGCAGCTGTGTCTATGACTGTTCTTACAGCGTGTCTACACATGTTGCATTTCAGCCGCGTTTTTCAGTCGTCCATCCAGCGGAACAGAAATTTAAATCAATCCAGCTGTCTGTACCTGCCACTATTGTTTTACTCACATTGAAACTGGACCTGAAGCATATTTTTACACTTCAAGTCTATATGGTTCTGTTTTAAGTACTTAATACAATGATTATTGGGCTCTGCCAAATTTGTGCATGAACGCATCCTGTGTGGACACAGACAGAGCACTGATGCTGCTGTCGCTCCTCACACTACGCCTCCTGGGGAAAAACGATGTTGTGGATACTGTGATGGATGTAGCTGCACTGCAGTTACTCTAGCCAGCTCCTAATGTGTTCACATTAGCAGAGAAAGAATCGTAAAGTCAGACCCTGCATGCTTTTATCAGATATGACAGGTGTGTTACCAAAATTTACAGCAGGAGTTAAAGAACAGCTTTACCAAACAGCTCAGACAGTCTTTCCCTGCAGATCAGAGGGAATGCAAAATGCACTGCGAGATAACGCACCATATTGCCTCTGTATGAATTAAACTTTTATTGTAAAAACTAAACAATCCTAGTTTTCATTTTCCATGTTCTGATATCACCTAAATGTATCATGGCAATGAGCATTTGGGCTGGATCACGCATTCCTGTTGCCTTAAGCATTAAGTAGGCCTTGAAACTTGTTCTTTCAAATTGTTCGTTTTTTTGTACGGAATAAACAAATGAAGTACAACATGTTACCTGTTAAGCTTAACAGCTAATAGTTGGTAGGCTAATTGTTACACCGTTTCCACTATTTATCCTTGCTAAATTAGCTGGCTGCTGGCTCCAGCTTCATATTGAACGGATATATTAATGGACAGATTAGAGTGGTATCTTCTCAATCTTCTCATCTAACAGTGTGTATTAATCAAGCAATTATAAAATCTTGTTTTAAAAATTTAATTTTTAAATTCTAAACATTGCCACTCAAATACGTAGGCAAATATAGCGCAAGCTGAATTTCCGTTGCAGAATGAGTGGCCGTTAATGTTTTGTCACAGATTGCAAAGCTCAAATTGTGGACCTGGCAGCTTAGCATGTCTGCAGGTAACTGAGCAGAGCACATGGCATAAGGCGCAAGATGCAGTGCAGAATGAAAAGAGCAGTGCACTCCCTGTGAAAAGTAAAGGCAGCATCATATAAGGGTTTCAACCATTTTAAAGTGTTCAAGGTTGTAGAATTTGCTCTGAATTGGCAGATCAACCAGTGTCTGTCTTCTTCTTTAAGTTGGTTAGTACATTACTTATAATACATGTTTAATGTTGACTGCATTCCACTTACAGTATTATCACCATCTGCATGCCAACAGTTAGTGAACACCTGTTTGTGGGAAATCAAACACAACAAGTGTCGGAAAATCACTGGTTGCCATGTCCCAGTTCTTCTGACAAAAGAAGAGGACTAGTGACTTTAGAATGGAGAGTCCCTCTATGGTGCTGCCCATATGATCACAGGTGACATTTCAAGGACGGGTCTGACATACCGTTGTTTCTGCCATCTAGGCCTAGTCCATTAACATCAATTCCGCCATCTAATGGAATATCGGCACTCCCATTATCATCATCCTTACCACACAAGGTTTCCCTAAATTTGGAAGTGAGCTTCTCTATGACACCATAGGTCTCCACATAAAAGACATGGTCATCATGTGGGTGGCTGGCCATGAGGCGGAGGGACGTCAAATCAGCTCTGTCAACTCCCACTGCGTAGATCTCGATCCCAGATGACCGAGCTGCTGCTGATACATCCTCTACCTTGTCCTGGGGCCTCCCGTCTGTCACTATGATGGCTACTTTGGCGATGTTCATGGAGCCAGCTCGAGACCCTGCTTCTGCGGTGAAAGCTTTCTCCATGGCAGTCTTGATGGCCAGGCCTGTCATGGTTCCTGAAGCGAGGGGCTCAACACGGGCCAGTGCTTGTTTCAGGCTAGACTTGTCAAAATATGTCTTCAGTAGAAACTCAATCTGGACTGTGCTGGCATAATTGACAAGTCCGACATGTGTAGCATCGGGGCCGATCTCCAAGCTGTCCACCATGTCTTGCAGGAACTCCTTGGCCTTTTCAAACTCAGCAGGTCGTACACTGCGGGAGCTGTCTATAATGAAGACCAAGTCTATAGGCCGATTTCTGCAGTTAGACCTTGTTGCTGTACAAAAAGAAAGAAAAAAGTATGTTTTAAATGGATTTAAAGTGTATTTTCCATTGTTTTTGAATTAAGAATTTAAGCTAAAAAAAAACCACTGATTATAGAGTGACACAAAGATGTGCATGCACCAGTCGATAACTTTAACAACTTCTGGACACAATTTTCTTTTTGGCTTTCTGTTCTCTCCCCCCGTGAACATGACAAAAGAGGAGGGAAGACTAAAACACGTCTGTATGTATGTTCAATCAGCAGGAATAATTTTAAATGAGAAAAGTTGATCTGCAGGAGAATACATATCTGAAAGCAATACAGCCTGTCCAAGAGCCTGACTGCATTATATTCCATTACAATTTTTGATTTTTATATTAGGGGACCATGGTGGCTTTTCAGTCAATTTTCATATTTGATGTGTGTAATCTGCCAGAGAAGACTGTCCACGACACCACATCCTTCTTTTGGAAGTAACATGAGAACATGTTAGTTGTGGCCAAAGTTAATTACCTGCGGCAGTTCTGATGGATGTAGGAGAGCCACTCAAGTCTCGAGCAGGCTGCCAGGATGCAAATGGTGCAGCTGTGTGTTGCAGCTGTGAGAGCGGCTGGTGATGGGAGGGCTGATAGCGATAAGACCTGGAATTAGTGCCACCAGCTTTGCCAAGGGAGAGGGAAAAGGCAGAGGGGACAGCAGCAGTGGTTACTTTAGTTTAACTTGAGCAAAATGAAGTGCAGCATGATGAGAATGTATACATGATTATTAGCTTAATAACAAGGGAAAATGTCATGCCATTTGGGCTTTTGTTGAAGACCTGCAGTATACTGTGATGTACTTTACTGGGCATTTACAGATGCAATTATATTGCCTAAGTTATGCTATATAGCCTGGTCAATTTTTATAGTTAATAACCATACAACATATTTATGTATACAATTGGTACATGGTAAAATTGGTACATTTTATCTTAGCCCCAGTTTCTGCATCTGATGTATTGCCATTAAAATCTACACACAGAGCTACGCATCTTATCATCTGAAAAATAAAAACCAGTGATGTTTGAAAAACCCAGAATGTGGGTTTAAAAACACTCTTTCTCAAGGTATTTCCAGTATTTTCAAAAGGCACTTCCAATAATCTGTATGAAAACAGCATTTGATATTGTGCTTCTTTTTCTTAATCAAAACAAAAAGGGCAGGAAATGACTAATTGCTCAATTTGAACAAGAGGAACCAAATTTAACTAACTAACTAACTAACTAACTAACTAACCAAATTTATCGCTCATTGGTCATGCATCTTTGCAATGTTTTATATTTTCACATTTTCAATGTGTATTACTTGCATATTACAGAAAGAACGATGACAATATGTCATTACTGAGTAGGAAAAATAGTAGCAATTTGAGAAATGGGATAGTAGCCTAATCGGTTTTGTTGTTGTTTGTTGTTTTTATCTATCCACAGAATAGACTGAGGATTCTGAAAGCACTTTCAGAACAGCGGTGTTGTTGAACAACCTGTTTTTTTTCAGAGATCAGAGGTTATTTATGCTTTATGCTTTGCTCTGTGACTGGTCTGTTCATGTTTATATATGAGGGGCACAAACCAAAGCAGTTACCCAGGTACCAAACCTGGTATGTTAAATTATAATATTTTACATTTCATTATGCCCGAATTTAAAAGCATGTCCAAACCATGGCAAAAGCACGTGAAAAAATTAGAGGGTTATAGTACGCATCCGCAGCAAGTGGATGGAAATTGAAAAAGGATTTACGCCGTAAGGCCACAAACATCAACCAACCTCCATCCTCAGTTCTTCGTCTCCCCTGATTCTGGTAGCTGCTCGCACCTGGTCGGGGCCCCCGCTGCTGCTGCTGGAAGCCTTGGACACCGTCATCCAGCTGGACCTCTTGAAAACTTTCAGAACTTGGTTCTTCGTCAGAGGTTTGTTCAATAGATTTGATATACACGAAACGCTGGTTGACCTTAGGGGGTACTTGCGGGGACACGCTTAAAGGCCTAATTGAGTGAATCTGCCGGTCGTGTGACCCAAGCTGTGCGAAAGTTCCCAGATTTCCCGATGCAAGGATACCAATGAAACCGAGCAGTCCCCACACTGATGAAGTCATGTTGCCTGCGCGCAGTAGTTTTCTGTCCGCCCCTCGGTCCACCAACACAGCTGACTCTGCCGTATTTATATGATCTCGTCCACGGCCCACAAGGCGGCGTGGGGAGCAAGAGGCCAATCCAGGGACATTTGGAGGAAGTGAGCAGTGCACATGAGGGTGGTCACTTTTCTCTAACTGTGAACTAGAATTTACTTCATTCGACCTGGGTTTCCAGGAATTAGTTCCTTAGCATTAGACATTAGAAATAGAATTAGCTCCTTTATGAAATTGCATTCACAATATTTTTTTGTATTATTAGATCATATGTATGCTATTCTCTTTATATTTATTTACCATACAATACAATTTGGATTTTCACTTATACATAATTGTAGTTGCAGATCAGAGATATAAACAGTGGTGAAACAACTTACGTAACGTATTTATAGTAGCCTAACTGTTATTTGTATTTTGCTCGAGTATTTTTATGCTAGGCGATCTTACATTGACTCCACAACATTTATTTTTTAGCTGCAGTTCTAGTCAGATTGAAAATAAAATATTTTTAGAAAAAAAACAGCTTATAAAAAATGATGTGTTGTTTGGAATTAAAAATTGTCTAAAAGCAAAATAGTATATAAACTACAATGGTGCTTACACCATAATGGGTCAGTAGATAACCTCTAAAATACTTTAACATTCGGGACAGGGGCCATTCTGTCACCTAATGAGTACTTTCACTTTCGTTAATTGAGAACATTTTGCTGCTAAAACCTGTAAAACTATCAATGCAGGACTTTTACTTGGGTGTTTTTTGTAGTGTGGTGCTATTTTCACGTTTTAAGTAAAATATTTCAGTAGTTCTGGACTGGCTGTAATCCTTTTTCCTGAGAAGATATTAATGTTGCATACATTTAGTGTCTTTCCAGAAGTCGAACAGATAAATAAGAAACCATTTTAGTAGCTTTATTTAGCTCCAAATGTCCATCTTGTATTCCACACACATATATTGCCCCATATTTTGTTAAGTTTTACAATTCTGACCTCTGCTGACATAATGAGCAATAACCATGCAACAAATGGCCTTTGAGCCTGACAGTTCATACTTTACCTGGGAAATAACAGCTGACATAACACTTAAAAGTGACGGTCTAACTCACTTGTTCTGGAGCTTTAGACTCGCTGTCTGCTCAGTTCTCAGGGATAGGTGTTCAAATGTTCCTCTAGTCTATTCTAAGCACTTTTAGGACTTGTTGTCTGTTTATGAAGGCCTCTATATTACCCTATGGTAACTTAACAATTTGCAATGGTAGGATGATTCACAGTGAACTAAACACGAACCTGTCTATTTTAAGGCACAAGATGTTCAGTTACCGTAGTCTACATGTAGCATGCTGGCCTTTCTTGGACTGTAGGCTAGTGCAAAGTTTGCCTCATTGTTTACACTGACCTATAAAAGAGCCACTGTGCAATTCAAATACAGACACCTGCCTTGCGGCATATAGGAGATCACGGTGACCGATAATGAACGATATTGAAATGTAAATGAATCATCTTCTATGAGCAATTCAAATCATATTTTAGATCTCATGCCATTTGGTGTATTAGTATTAAAAATGTTTTGCATGCAGTATCATAGTCTTTCAGTCTGGTCCTGCCTGTGTGACTTTCCACAAGGGGAAGTTACATGAGAGTTGCTCTACAGAAACCAGTTCATACAAGAGAGAGGAACAACTGCATACATAGGCCTACATTCGTTTACCCCTGTGTATCCATGATGTTTTTCTTTTGGTTATTTGTCAGTATCATGGGTGTATTTTGCCCTTGTTCAGGCAAGAATCTTCTGCACGCACACTCACCTGGGGACATCATCATTGGAGGACTTTTCCCTATTCACATACAAACAAACAGAAACACAACACCGGGACCACTCACCTGCAGAACGTAAGTATGAACTCACTGAAATTAGTCAATTTACATGACTAAAACAGAATTGAATCATTTCTAAAGTCTGTCCTCTGTCAATTTTTGCAGGTATGATCTCCAAATGTTCCTACGCACTCAAGTGATGATATACGCCATCAGTGAAATTAACCAGCGCACACCAAGCGTTCTACCCAACTTCACCGTAGGATATGACATCTATGACACTTGCGGAGATGTCAGCCTTGCCATCAGAGCAACTCTCAAGCTGCTGGAGACAGCTGAGAGCTGTTTAGTGCCATCTTTAGTTCCTGCTTTCCCTGAACCCATAACGAAGGCAGTGATTGGTGAAAGATATTCTGAAGTGTCAGTAGCTGTTGCACGAGTTCTTGCTCTGTCAGCTGTTACCCAGGTTTGTCTTCACTGTTCTATTAACTGTAGTTGAAAATGCAAAATATTTTCAATGCCTTTGGATTGTTTTTTGGCTAATGATGAGACTATGGCAGAATTGCTATTTATATCTATGCTTCTGTTACATACTTCAATAATTATAATAATTGTATTATAATGTCTGACTGTTGCAAACTGCATGCAGAATGATTTCAACGTGATTTATTACAGATTAGCTATGGATCAACTAGCGAGCTGCTCAGCAAAAAGTTGAAGTTCCCCACTTTTCTGCGAACAGTATCTAGTGATGAATATCAGACAAAGGCCATTGCTGAGCTGGTGCGGCAGTTTAAATGGCAAACAGTGGTCATTGTAGGAAGTGATGATGAGTACGGGAAGTATGGCAGAGACAGCCTTGTGGACATATTCAGTCAAATGAAGGATGTCTGCATTGAATTCACCATCCTCCTGCCTGGTTACTTTTCCCAGAACAATTCCGAAACCCATTCTATTCTGCATTCGCTGGTGACCAATATCTCCACGTCCTCTGCGGAAGCCATCATCATCTTCACCAAGGATGTCAATGCTGGTATCATCATGGAAGCAGCTATTAAACACAACCTCAACAGAACTTGGATTGCAAGTGATGCATGGTCCACCTACGCAAAGCTCTCTGCAATGCCAGGCATTGAGAAGGCCGGGGAGGTTTTTGGATTTATCTCTCAAAGGCATGAAGTGCCTGGTTTTAAAGACTACATCATCTCGATGTTCAATGGAACCACTAACGCCATTCTCGAAGATTACCTGACTTATAGTCCCCTTTGTTCTAATCCAGCGGAGGAGAAAGAAGAAAGTAACTGCTCACTAAACAGCCAAGAGGGGTCCAAGCAGTGTCTGAACCTAAGATGCTTGGCCAGTTACATTGACCAGGATGAATCATTCAATATCTACTTAGCCGTTCAGGTCATTGTTGAAGGCCTCAGACGCTTGCTAAAATGTGACAACCACAAATGTGAACGTAACGCCACATTTACAGCCTTGGAGGTACAGTAGAGTGATCTTGTTGACATATTTTGCATTGCTAATGTGCGACTTTAAAGCAGTCGCTAAAATTTATACACTTAGTCGCTTCTTATTCTTGACGAATTATACATTAGAATTCTTTTTTTTTTTGTTATTCACAAAATACAACTTACACAGAAATTTTCCCAACGTTTTTGGGAGTCTCCTAGTAGATACATGAAATATTTCCTATTTTATGATTTGTCATTTTTCTAGGAGTAGAAGCAATAAAAACATTTCCTGATTTTATAGTTTTGTTTATGCTTGTCTCCACAGCTTCTTATGGAAATCAAAAATGTCAACTTCACTGTGAACACCACACATATATCCTTTGACTCCAATGGAGACCCCAGTTTAGGATATGATATTGTTTATTGGAACATGACTAAACAGGGCACAATCATAAACACTATTGGAGGATACTGGCCAAATCAAACAATCCAAGTCCCAGAAGATCTTGTCAAACTGCGCCAAGTGGCGGTAAGATAAAAAGTTTCATCATATGTTTCTTTCTCCAAATGATTTATTTATATATCATTTGGGGACACTGATTATGTTATTGTCTTTCAAAGGTAACTGCTTACAACTGCTATAAAACCTGTAAACCAGGGAAGGAGCTGAAAAACCAAGGCAAACTGTGCTGCAATGATTGTGTTCTATGTGCAGATAGAGAGTTTTCTGCTGACAATGGTAAGTGTTAAATTATTAATCTCAACCATAATGATAATGTCTGTGCGTGCGTGCTGTGTGAATATACAGCATCAGATTGATCTATTTATTTACCTGTGTGAAGGTCCTTCCAAAAATATGACTGAGCCTTATGTTAAATATTTTGAAAAGCAATATCCATGGATATTAACATTAATATCATTTATTTTACATGGCCCAAATGATACATTAAGAATGGAATTAGCGATTTCTAAAATCATGGTAAACATATCAGATGGTGTTAACGAAGCATTTCAGCTGCTTTCTCAAAGCGTATTGGTCCTGCTGGCTTATAGAATATGAAGCTCTATTACTTAGTTACTGTTTTAAATTTAAAAAATACATTTATGATTCATGGCAAACACAAAGGCCATGTTTTTAAAGTATAATATTATTAAACATGAAATCCAGCAAGAAAATGACCCTTAACAATTGTTTTGGTGATTTCCAGCGGAGGGACTGGTTTTATTGGTGGAAAAGTTTCAGTCAGTATTTTTTAGATCTCGACGTCAACCACCGTCAACCGTCAACCGCAACATTTTACTTGACTGGAAGACTGGGTGGGGCTTTCTGGCACACTGTCAAATGGGTTTGCATCCAATTTAAAGGACAGGGACTATTTTGTGTCAGTCATCACAGATGTGAATATATGTAAATGACCCATTTACAGTGTATATTTATATTGTTTTCACCAATTAAATAAAAAGCAAAACTGAAAACATGCGGGTCACACTGGAGTCTGATATGGGCCACATTTAAATAATAATCTAAGCAATAAATTTGAATTGAGCTTCAAGGCCTGCCTGAGAACGTAGTTTAAGACCAGGATAGTTGGATCACCTTCCCTCCAGTTCTCATATCTCTGTACTGGCAAAGCTATAAATCACAATAAAAAGTGTTTTTTCCATCATGTTTTAAGGCCATAGCCAAAATAGGATATTCTGTTAAAAAGTTGGTGCCAGTTATAATCCAAAAATTGGTTGTTATATTATTATACTATTACATAATACATCATCAAAAAGTTTTTATACTAAAAGTTTAAAAATATAATTCTCTTATGTGGGTAGTATATCAAATATGATGTTTAGATTTAGTTATTATTATCGTTGTCTGTGTTATTTTTGCAAATGTTGTTTTGCGTTATGAGTTTTGCAAATATTGTCACACTGTTGGACTGTATGGGTGATGAGATGCTGCGATATGATACTTCCTCATTTATGTAAAACATATTCAAGTATTTCTCAGGATTGTTTTCATTATGAATATGCAAAAATATTTCTATGTAATTATTTTTATTTTATATTTTCTTGTGCAGTAAAATGTGCATTTCTTTGCTTACTTCTATAGGTACTAAGTGTGAACTCTGCGGTGAAGATCAGTATTCATCTCCACAGAGGGATAAGTGCTTGAACAAAACTGCTGAATTCCTGCAGTGGTCAGATCCATTCACTATCATTTTAAGTTCCTTTGGAATCTTTGGGATAATTGCTTCCATTGTCTTTTCTATTTTGTTTGCAATCTATCATAGCACTCCAATTGTGAAAGCTGTTGGAGGTTACTTATGTTTCTTGGAGCTTTTTTCCTTGCTGGTCTGCTTCTGCCTTACATTTAGCTTCTCAGGAAGACCTACAAAGGCTTCCTGCATGGTAAAACTGCCGCTCTTCGGCATAGCCTTTACCCTCTGTATCTCCTGTATTCTGGCCAACCTGCTTCAAATCTTAGTGGGTTTCAACTTTGACCTGAAGATAGGGCCCTGGGTGCAGAAGCTCAACAAGCCGGTGGCTGTGGTGACCATTGTCTCCGGGATCCAGTTGGCCTTGTGTGTGCCATGGCTATTCCTTTCCCCCCCAAAGCCTATTCAAGAACCTTTTGACAAGACCATCCTGCATCTGTGTGACAGTGGCTCTATGACCTTCTTCATTGCCATGTTAGGCTACATCGCTTTCTTGGCCATCGTTAGTTTTCTGTTTGCATACAAAGGAAAACAGTTGCCAGATTTGTATAAAAATGCAAGTTTAATCACCACGAGTATGATGCTGTTTTTAATGATTTGGATCCTCCTCATCCCAATTTATATCAATTTGGTTGGAGTGTACAAACAAGCCATTGAAAGTGCAGCCATTCTAATTTCAAGCTACAGCATCCTTGGCTGTCACTTGGCCCCAAAGTGTTACATTATGATGTTCAGGAAAGAGATTAATAATGAGAAGGCCATTACTGAGTACATCAGAAAGCATTATGAGCACAATGAAATGGCTGTGAAATAATAATCTCACATGGATATCCATTAAGTCTTTGCTGGCGTTAGGTAACAATTATCCGCACAGGTCCTCCTGTGGTGAAATCATTGCAACTGTATTCCTCTCTTTGTGTTTTGTGCCAACAAAAATCTGGGTTAAACCTTAAATGAATCCATCCATGAGTATAGCTTCACCAATGAAAATTAACTCGTTAGACTTTGATACACTGACATGTCAATATAGTGTAACTCAAACCCAGCACTACAGTGTCTACATTTTCACACTATGATTGGGTTGGGTCAGAAACATTCAGTCAAACTGATTTGTCATAATTCCAGTGCAATCTTTAATTCCCTTCAGTTCAAGATACCTACATTGTCCTTTTGAGGACATCCTAAATTAAGTTTTTACTGGTTAGAATTATTATAGATATCTTAAACTGGAATAATGACTGATCAAAATTATTTTATAGATGTCTCAAACTGGAATTATTAATAGTCGTAATTTCATTACAGATTTTTTTTAAAGTTCTACATATTTTAAAGGGAATTTTGATTATAATCTTATCCACAACAGCCACCGCCATTGCTTATGCTAAGGTTCAAACGCTTTGCTGGACCAATATGTAACGGGAAGCTTGGTATGAGTAACATCATGCACAACGATTCACACGAGTTGTAATGATGTTTGAGATATATGCAACTATTATTTGGAATAGTCAATGTAATTACAGATATCTGTAATTGTCATTAACAGTGGGTGATGAGTGGAGTGTTGTTTTGAGTGACTGTATCTGTAATTTAGTAATGACTAGCCAAAACTGAAGTACATCTCTGTGTTTTTGTCAAGTCAGAATGACATTAAAGGTGATCTATTATGTTACAATGTAGGATGGTTATGTTAAACATGGCCAAAGCTTCAAATAATAAAGTAAAAGTATTTAAAAGAAATCACTGTGAGCCAAAACCTCAGATTTCCTGTTCTGCACACTCTGTTTTCAACAGCTTTTTCTACTGACGGCTCCGAAATATGACACGTGAAGTTAGACGGAGCCGGTATTCAGTATATGGTCATTTGCGCTGCACAGCTACGCTCAGTCAGTAATCCAGGCCCTTGGTTAGCTGTCCGAAAATGCGGGATTAATCATGAAATTAACTTGCTAACCTGAAATCCTGCTTCACACCTAACCATCTGCCAGAAAGTGAATAACCAGGGTGCGAGTAATTAATGCTGCTTCAATAGTGATGCAACTTATCACAAAACATTAAACAGTATAAACTACAGCTTACACTAACTGTTGATACTCAGAGCAGCCGATATCACTGAAGCTGCAATAAACTTCCCAATCTGATGAGCTGTTTCTATGATGGCAAGCAGCCCAATGCTCCTGTTACACCAGTGAACATGCCCGAACACAAAGCTAAGGGGTTTCACTAAATGACAGTCTTGAAAGTGAAGACTTTTAAATCAGTCTCTCTTCCCTTAGCCACTCACTGCAGAGTTAAATACAGCATGCGTCTGTCTTTTCACAAATCACACCCTGTGAATAAGTGTATTTCAAAGAACACTGCAGGCTACACTATGCTATTTTTAGCTTAAGACAAATACGGTAGATTTTGTTACTTACTAATAGTTAAAGTTCTATAGATTGGTGATAAATTTGTTGCCAGACCCTCTGCTTTGCTGCTGTTAATACCACTGATGCAATATGTTTTGAACAGACATGATGAATGAAGAATTGTTATGGGATCTTCATTGACCTTATGTTTTGAATTGTCAATTTAAAAAGAATTGTGCAGGACAAAAGATGAAAACTGAAAAAGACACTGTAGTGTGTATGCAAGGTAAACAAAAGTGTTTGGCTATGTAATATCGTTACCTTTTACCTGCCTGTAAATATTGTATATTGTCCTTTTTCGGTGTGGAATTGTTATATTTTTGGTCATATTATCTTTCAGATGTTATTCAGACACATTATTAAAGGTTCAGTGTGTAATACAGGAGGATTTATTGACAGAAATACAACATACATAACTATTTTCAGTGGTGTAGAAAGACGTTACATAATGAACCTTTATGTTTTATTACCATAGAATGAACAATTTCTATCTATATACATCTCTTCCATGGACGTTGCCATGTTGTGCCGCCATGTTTCTACGGTAGCCCAACGGACAAAGGGCACTACAGAGCCTGTTTTGCCACTCCATTGAATATTCAGATGAAGACGAAGAACAAGTAACATTAGCAGTTGTAGTAGTAGTAGTAGTCAAATGGTTTGTTGGAAGTAAGAAAATAGGAGAAATTTGGACAAATAGAGGAGCACACGTATAATTTAGCAGAATAGCTGACAGCATGTCGGCCAACATAGTCTCTGCTTTTCCCTATGGAGGGATTGTTGTGTCAGAATTAAAACTAAACGTCTAAATCAAAAATGCATTTGGTAGTTAGGATTGGGCATTTGAGCTATAAGGTATAGTGCATCTAAAAGTAAAGTCTTAAGCCTACTCTTAAATGTGGAGATGGTGTCTGCCTACCAAACCTAAACTAGAATCTGATTACTCTTAATAAAGGGCAAAAAAATTCTGCTTATAAACATTTAGATTACACCACTCACTAAATACTGTATATTTCCATTTACTGGTCGAGAAATAGTTCTGTTAAAAATGTTATGTGAATGAAGTAAATCTTTAGAATTGGGCATGATATACAATTCAGTTGTTGCAGTTGTAAAATCTGTAAAAGGTCAAAGTTCATTTTTGAAAAAAAATATGAAATTTACAATTCGAGCACAAAGAGTTTTTAAACACGTCTAAAGAGTAAAGTAAAAAGGTGTCTTTTAGGGTGTGGATTCTACACTGGCAGGCAAAAGCAATTGCCTTGCATATGTTTCAAGCACAGTTGTGTGTGTAAGGGTAGATAATAGTAAAAAGAAAATGCATTAATGTCACAGTCGTAATTGAGAACTGGACCATGTAAATTCAATAGTGAGAATGTCACACTGGCAATCACAGGAAGCACTGGTTTAAACTAGTTCCTCCTACAAACACTAGATGGAGCCCTTGAAACATCCTGTGAAGAGCTTTGCTGGGGTCTATAAAAGTACATGAATGCTTTTCTAAAATTTTGTAGTACACATGTACAAAACACACATCAGTAATTCAGCTCTGCACCTAATGTTTTATTTATTAATAAAATACAAAATGACAAAAAGTTTCCATAGGAAAGCATTATGAAATTGCAATCCCATCTTTCGAATCCATTTCAAATGTATGGTTAAACACTGCTTCTTATGATCATGAACAGACTTCTTGCCTTCAACAAGATACAAAAAATAAAAATAAGGAGGAGAAGAGGAGAGGTGACGTCTGCTTCTTGAGTCCCTGTGTTTTAAATGTTAATCTTGAAGATTTGTTTTTGGTGATACCTGTAGTGTCTGGTGACAAGGACCAATACTGTATATGAAGATCACATTTGTTGCTATGGGTAGCAGATATGTAAATTCAGTTATGTATCTAGATTGCGGTGCATGCACTTCCTGGGAGTCACTCTGGCGAAAACCAGCTGAGAAACCAGAGAACACAAACACTCTGAAAAGCTACATTATGAACTACTGCACAAAACTCCCCCACAGAAATTATGGTATTTCTTGATATGTCAAAATCTTGAGGATTAACACTTACAGGTGTTCTGTACAGAAGTGGAGATCATGGAAAATATAAATATAAAACATAGCAGCCATTTTTGAGGAATTAAATCACCCCTCCAACCACCTCTTTGCGAGTTTCTAGCTAGGGATGTGACTTCAGCTGTTTACAGGGCTTTGTAGGGCCAGTTGTTTAATAAACTAGCCCCACACCCTTTACATTTTACAGGTCAGTCAGCACTGCCGGATGCCTAAGCTGGAAGCAATCTGCAACCATTTAAAAACAAACAAAAAAAAAAAATACTATTAAATGAATAGCATGAGTAAACCCTCACCTCTTGAACTAATGCTACATTTTCAAGTCCTATGGTGATGGGAATCTTCAGTGAAGTGGTTTTTTGATGTATTTTTCAAAAGGTATCTCTGTACACTATTCCAGTTCAGCAAATGAACTCTTTAAGCAAATTAGCGCAGGAAGGCTGCAGCAACCTAATTAAGTATTGCCCTGTAACACTCTGCCTGGAACACACAGAGACACTTGGAGTGTGATTCAGCCTCATTTCATTGAAGGTTGATCCCCAGCATTCATACAGAACACAGAAATGTGTGCGACATGTCCCTCTCATTCTCCTGTCAAGTAACTGGCCTTGAAATGTCACGTACATTTGTGAAGACAAAAAACAAAACAAGAGAACCAATAATTAACAAAGAATGCTAGTTCTGAAGAGAAGTGTTGTGATGTACAGTATGTATTTAAACCACGTTGGCCTGGCAGGGTTTTGTGGGCATCTCCAAGCTGCTCTCTCTGCCGCAGCAGGCTGGCACTTCAAACAGACAAGACCCATCCACAGGAGCTGGCATGCCCTGGGAACAGATCTGCTGCACTTGTTGCCTGTAGAAAACAGATAGAAGTTAGATTGTCTGGAACACAAGACAAACTTAAACCTGCAAATGTTCCCTCATGAACAGACTCCAGTAAGAGATCCATCATTAACTACCACTTTCACTACCACTTTCAGCTTCTGTGATGTCTACTCACCAGGCACGGCGGGACATGACATAGTAAATGTCAGGTCTTTGGAAGCCGTTGAAGGTGGAGGAGGCAGCCACGGTGTAAGCACCCATGTTCTCAAAGACCAGCCAGTCACCCACCTGCAGGTCAGGCAGGTTACACTGCTCAACAATGCGATCAAGCCCATCACAAGTTGGGCCCCAGATACTGCAGGGGTACATGACCTCATCCGGCTTTGGCTTCTATTAGTATTGAGAGGGGTGAAGAAACAAGAGGTTAACCACTACCAGCCTTTTTACCTTTCACTGACCCATATTGATAAAAAGGAGAAACCTGGTCCCCATTTCAATCCTACAATTTCACTTACCTTATGTAGGGTTGGCAAACAGTGAGCATGGTCATAGAGTATACAGTTGAAGGAGCCGTACACTCCATCATTGACATAGTACATCAGAGTCCTGTCATTGGTCACATCGTCTTCCTCTGTGAAGGAAGAATAATCATTTTAAAAACTAAGTAATGTTACAAATATGAATTCAGAATAACAAACATTTTTTTCCTAAATCAAAGCTGTTACCGTCAGAGGCTGGCTCGTCATCCATGATGACCTTTTTGGCAATGATGTTGACAACCAGTGTGTAAGCAGAGGCCACATAAAAGCGCCCTGGCTCAGAAATAATCCTAATACCAGTGTCAGCAGGAAAATACTTGTCCAGGGCTGGGGTGATAACTGCTGTGATCTACAAGTTAAGAACAGGAAGTCATCACAGGTAAATATCAGACCATAAAAAGCATATCTTGTGTTGATACTACTGATGCTGCAGCTAAATGAACAAAGGCTGTAGTGCCATCTTTTTATCCAACAAAAAGAACAAAATATTGTTTAGCCTATGAAACACCATGATTTATAAATTTAAAAATAAAAAGCAATATACCTCTTCAAATTTGAGTTCAGCATCATCTGAACCAGGGAAACCACCTCCAATGTCCAACAGGTCCATGTTGAAGCCCAGCTCATCCTAAGTCACAAAATCAAGATTCCATGTTTATTTTGCTGGGTGAAAACCCACATTACATTACAGCTGCAAACGCATTTGTCACAACTCACCCCCATATCAAAGACACAGCGGGCATCAGCGATAGCCTGGGTGTAGGTCTCGGGATCAGTGCAGCCACTGCCAACATGGAAGCTGACACCGATCACATCCAGACCTAGTTTTTTAGCCTGCTCCAGAAGACCTCGACAAGCTTTGAGTGGGGCCCCAAACTTCACACTCAGGCGACACACTGCCTTTGAGTCATCTGTGGCAATACGCAGCACCAGCCTGGGCACATTGCAGAAACAATTAGTGAAGAGGAGAAAAATGTAGACAAACAGATGAATAAAAATATATCACTAAAGCCTTTGTATTATGGATGGTAAATGTCTCACTTGGCATTGTCATGACAGCGGGCTACTTTCATGAGTTCCACCTCGCTATCAAAGGTCATCATCTGGACCCCATGGGCAGATGCATACTTGATCTGAGAAACTTGCTTGCAGGGGTTGGCATAGATGATTCTGCTTGGATCCACTCCCAGAGACTGAACCAGCTGAATCTCCGTCTAGTGTGGGACAATGCCAACAGTCAGCAAAAAAAGTGCTATTTTAAAAACACGAGCTGCCAATGCAATTTCAGCTAATCATCAACAGAGCTTTGAATTGTTATTCTGAGAAGATCTAGCGCTATGAACATTTTCCAACACGCACCTTGCTTGCACAGTCAAAGCCAGTTCCCAGGGATGCCAGTGTCATAACTACAGCCCGGCTGTCATTGCATTTGACGGCGTAGAAAGGAGTGACGCGAGGCAGAGCCCTCGCCCAGCGCAATTGTTTCTTTACCACATCTCCCAAGTCACAGACATAAAAAGCATCCCTGTCATCCTGTAATGAAGTGGATGGAAAAGAGGGACATGAGTTTTTGTTTTTTAAAAAGCAGGTCTGTAACAAAAAACATCTTCCAATATACAATATTGCAGATACACTGCAAACAAAAAACACCGTGTAATATTAAACTATCATTTGCACCACCAAGGTCTTAGAAGTTAAGTAAAGGAAGTACAATTCAGATACCAGAAACCAACCAAAAGAGTAGGATTTCAGTTAAACATCATGCTTTCAGTTGCATCCTGTTGACATATCACCTAACAAATAGGGCCACCTGTATATCTCCTAAACAATGTCAGCACAGGACGCTTACCGTCATGGATGACTCATTGATCTTCTGCTCAACAATATCCCTGGCAGAGAAACCCTCCTCCAGGAAAGAGAATTCAAACTCTGTAGGCGTGGCAGTGTTCATGGTCACAAGAAGCCCTTTTGATTGGTCACTAGAAAACTGGAAGGAGGGGAGGACATATTGAGTCTACATTCAGCTTTGAGAACACAGTGTCTTTTGTGTCCTTGATTACTAAAGTCAATTTTATTCTCCACTCATGGGAAAGTCTCAAACAAGTGAGAGTAATTCTAAAGCATACTACATGACTGAGTGATCATTTCTAATAGTATTTTCTATAGAAGACAAGTCAGGCAGTGACACACTTACTTGAATATGATAGATGGAATTTTGTGTTGCCGTTTCTCAGGTGCAGAGAAGCCAAGGCGGCTCACCGGTGAAGTTAAATCCCTTCAAATAAGACTCGAGGCCGGGGCCTGCAGAGTAGCCAGTGTGTGTTTTCCTAAAGGGATGATTCTGTAAAAAAGAACAGTTATGTTTTTTTGTTTGCTATCCTTTTCCAAAAGGAGTCTAAGGATAGAGGGTGTTTGCTGTGCCGATTGTAAAGCACCTGGAGGCAAATTTGTGGTTGTGCTACATAAATAAAATTTACTTATGTAAAATATGTTAACATAAAACAAATCATCAAGGGGAAAAACTGGGTCAGGAAAGAAGCAGCATGAATATGGACTCAACTTTAAAAGGGTTAAAAGCCTACTAGGAGTGCAGTTAAAATAAAACAAAATATTACATTATTAACTATGAGCAGAACTTTATATTTATACATTTAACACACATTTACGATTTATTCAATTATAAACATTATAATTAACTTAAAATTGAAATACAAACAGTGAACAGTATTTTCTTACGATCCATTTTATAACTATGGCATGACAACTTGACACCATCTGCGCAGAAAAAAAGTCAATGAAAGGACTCATGTTTAAGCCCCGCCTGACAAGATGTAACCCAATTACAAAGAAGACCCGCCTTTGATTTAATGGTGTGGCATGAAAATGAACCAATCCGTGACCAACAAATGACGCACACGTTAATATGCCGGTTCCGTTTAGAGCTTTCCGTGCCATGAGGCGGTATAACGTAGCATTCATTAGAAGTGACTTTATGCTAGTTTATACTGCCAATTCAAAAACTTGTTAAGCGTAACAACACACCAAAGTCTATAGCCCCGAACAGTTACCACCATAGGGAAACGTGTGCCGGTTAGCTAGCAAGGTTAACAAACAATAATTAGTAGCTAACGTTAGCTACCAGGCGTCTGTCACAGCGGCCACGTAACTTAACGTTGGTATTGTTAGGCAATACTTAAGAGCGATTGAATTTTGAATTAAATTCACATTACGGTAAAATAGCAAGAATACATTAACGTTACGTGTAGTCGCCTTTTCATTGTAAGTCATTTTTAAGCCGCCGAATCGGCGTGCTAATGTTTGTTGTAAGTCTGACGTTTTTAGTTATACGACATCGAAAAGTCCTTTCTTACCTTAAAAAGCATTTACAAAGAGTTTGTCCATTGGACTCAAATGCTTGGATGAACAAATAAAGCAGTTCCCCTTCACAATGAAGCCTGCTGCGGGAGGTGCTGTCTCTAACCAGGACTGAAACGAGAATGGAAGCCGATAAAGGATCACGACAGTATTTATAGAGAGCACGTTCCTACGGCAACGCAGCTAGCTGAAACCGGCCTCCCATCCACGTATGAACCGGTTTAGCCTTGTTACCTCATCCACATGGTGGGAGCGACACAGAGACACAGGGGCCGCTAGACAATTACCATATACAAGAGTACGGAAAGGTACAACCAGTTCAAACCAGCCTCATATTTACGTAAAAAAAAAAAATTGAGGCGTGTCACCACATTGAGGTAAAGTCAAGGCAGATAGGGGCAACCAGTTGTTAGCTAGTTTATGTTAGCTCTCACATCCTGTTTTACCCCGGTTTGTGCTTCTCATATAAAAAAAAATGTTGCCTTTATTGTCTTTTGCCAGTGTCCTTACCTCACAGAAACAATACACGTAGATTTGAACTGTTGATGTGAATTTGAACTTTTTCTTTTTTGAAGTCCAAGCATTGAATAAATGATGAAAAAGCATGCATCTTTGACTGTAACGTTATACTTGATGCAGCTGTCTACTCGTTCCTAACCAGATTCCTAACATGAAATGTACTTGTTCACAGCTGGTTCACAGTCATGTGCAGTTCTAGCACATCTGTGTAGGGATTTAGAGAAAATATAAAAATCTAAATTTCCACGACATCTTTAAAAGTTGAATGTAAAATTGATTTAATGTTTCAGTCAGTTTTCAACCAAAAACGTTCTCTGGACTCAGGTTTCAAATGTGAAGTTGTGCTTTTCTTTGTCATGTCCATTAGTAAATTAAATATCTCTTGGGTTTGAACTGTTGTTCAGATAAAACAAGCACTGAGAAATTATAATGCACATATTCATTTTATTTAAATGATCAATCAAGAAAGTAATTGGTCATGATAATAATCATAAGTCGCGGCACTGACAAACATGTTTTAAGCTTATGTCTACCTGACTTTTGACAATCATCAGCACAGGTTTCCTATAGCCAGCTGTAATGGAACAAACCTGTGCTGCATGTGTGTTAATCCCAGAAATGCCTACTCACGTTGGCAGACAGCAACAGTCTGCTGGCTCTGACTGACAGCCCGCTGGACGGCAGCCTGCTCAGTCTCACCCTGAGTTCTTGACCTTCCTAATGAGATTAAAGGAGATCACAAGATGACACAGAGATGGCATGGTGTCAACACAGTCACATGTCACAACAGCTCTGTAAAGTTCTATGTAGATATTCAATGAATGTGTTTTACTTGAGGAAGTGGTGTATTTTTTATCATATCTATATCCTTGTCAAGGTTTGTAAAACAATTGTTCGACATGAATAAAAGAAATACATATGCCAATGGAAGCTACTGAAAATGGTGTGCAGGATTTTTCAAGTCTTATACTTCTACATTTAAGAAGAAAAATGCCTTTTAACCCAGACCCCTCAAATTCCTGTCCCGTAGACATTCTCGCTTCCCCAGACATTCTCCCCTTTATTGCACAGTCCAATCAGTCCAAAGGTTGCTTTCATAGACATTTGGTTTGCAAGTAGACATTACCAAATGGAGGGAAATGAATTTGGTTAGTTTAACCCAACTATGCATGTGGAAATGTTGCACAGGCATACAGGACACTAACAGTAAACTTAAGAGTTTCAAGAGGACCACATATATGTGGGCTTAACTTAATATCTTTTCCTGGTCTTGAGGCCACACTCAGGATGGCATTCCACTCTTTGCACAACATGGTTTCCATTCAAATTTTCTGTAGAGTTGGTGAATGAAGTCAATTTTTCCACGCAGTTTAATTATCAAAAAGTAAAAAGCACAGCCTTTTCTGAAATGGTCAAAAAGTTCAAATGAGGTTAAGAGGCATACTTGTAAGATGACATGATTTGCAATCATTTTCATACATTGCGGTTTTCCTAATGGTTCTGCCCTAAATCTTATCTTTTTCTAGCAGGCCTCGCCTCCTATGCAGAGTCATGCCTGTCAGGCAGGATGTGGGCTCACACCTGGGGGCTAATTCATTTTCAACAGATGTTTATTAGCTTGCTCAAAGTCACAAGATCACAATATTCTACAAATGTATTACATAGCAAACCAGGGTTAGATTGTTCGTCATCACTTTAGCCATTTCCTTTTGTTTCTGTTTTTGTCTTTCTGCGACACATGTCTGTGTTCCTACCCTCTCCTTCACCCCTCTCCTTCTTGTAATGTCTGTCTCGCTCTGTGTGGAGTTTCTGTTATCACTACTGTGGACCATTGTGGCCTAACCCCCACATGTACAAGGCCTCACAAAATACAAGGATGATGATTGTTATTGGCCAACCCACCAGATATAGTGCAATGTACGGACCTTGGTGACTGTGTGTCACGTGCATCACTGCATCTGGCTTTGCGTTTCTCTTCCTTTGTTAGCTCATACTTGCAAACTGAAATCAAACAGTTTTACAATTTCATCAACTTGTGTTCCTGTACCATCCAGCTCCGTGTGCATCACACGATTTGTGGGAATAGGCAACTTTGCCTGACATTTCTCAAGAGACTGTACATTACCTCATTTGTACCAAAATGAAGAAATCTGATGCTTGAAACAAATTACACCAATCAAGATCTTCTACACAGTGTTTTCCCACACCAAAGATTATCGTGTTATATCAGAGATACAAATATATAATCCCTTTTTTTATAAATAGTAATAGTAGTTATCTGTGTCAGTGTCTAGTCCTTATGTCTGTTTAAAAAAAGCTAGAAGATCTGACGTTGTGTTGTTTACCTAAACTGAAACGACTTACACTGGTCTCACACTGATGATGTCAAACAACTGTAATCTATCAGAGGTTTGAAAAAGAGATGTACAAGCTTAATAAAGTTAAAGGAATTCAGGTGATTACATGTATGTCATATTTTAGTAGGTTATGCACTATTTGTGATAGTGTGTAACACCAGTATGATAACTGTCACATAACTCTCATATTCCCAATAGCAGAATGTGGTTCAGCATGTTATCTGAAGCCTTAACACAAAGCATCTACCTGCAATACCTCATCACAGGGTGCATGTCTTTGAGTCGCGAACAGCTATCTTTTTCCTTCATTTGAATACTTTTTAAAAAAGATTTTTATGCAGTATTCCACAAGAAAAATGAAGGGTTGAATAAAAGATAAATATTATATAATGGTAGAAGAATTTGGTTTAAAGATATTTTATTTTGTGGAAGTTACACATTGATTCCCTTTCATGGAGTGTGTGGGTCATGCATCATGTTATCTGTTAATATTTCTATATATTGAGCAATGTCACCAGCATTCCATAGGCATCTATTGATTATCATGTGACAGTATGTACTGCCCATAAAAGGTACACAGCACTGACTGTTTGTGGTTCCATATAGCTGCATTTAACATTTATTTAAACTGACTCATTAATTCAAATAGCTACGTAGCTGTGGGGTCGATGGATGGTGGATGTGTTTAGAAAGCATAAGGAGTTAACAGACAAAATCCATGAAGGCTTGACCTCAATATACCTGAGCACGTATGGCTGGCCCAGACAGCTACTTAGGAGACCGGAAATCTTAGTCTTTCTCTGCATGGCTATAGGCCAGTCTGAGCAGATGGTACCTGTGGTGTTTCTTTACTCTTTTGAATCTGGTCCATTTGTCATTTCAGATTAGACAGAGTGACTTTGATGGGGTGAGCCCCCAACAGCATGTTGACACATTAGCTTATCAACTTAAAGCTCTGATGACAGACGCCACCTAGATAGCTGAGTAGAGGTAAAACCATTGCACCACACAGGCACTGAAGAGTGACTAGTCAGCCACCGAAAGGAAGTGCATTGACACAATCCTAAAGTCAACTTTGTTACGTCAATGCGGCTTAACATCAAGGGAAAGGAAGATGCAACACGTCAAACACGAATGAGACTACTGTAACAAAGACAGTAGAAGGCCAGCGTGGAGATAAATTTCAAGGTCTGTATTGTCATAAAATACACAGACAATAGGTGGCTTGTAATTTAGGTCATGCTGTAGTGTTTAGGATGTTACTGTTATGCCTTAAAAATTGAAGGTTTGCTCTTGTGGGTCTCAACATCTTGTCTAGGTAATCTATTTTTAGATGCATGTCCTTACTCTCTGTACCACACACACATACAGAAATCATTATTTTAAAAAGCACTATACCATTTTATTTGCACAGTGCTGGAATTTATAGAAGGTTCACCACCTCCAATAAAGAACAGTGGCCACTGTGGCTCCATCCATCCATTGTCAACCGCTTATCCTGCGTACAAGATCGCGGGGGGGCTGGAGCCTATCCCAGCTGACATTGGGCGAAAGGCAGGGTACACCCTGGACAGGTCGCCAGTCCATCGCAGGGCCACACAGAGACAGACAACCACTCACACTCACACCTAAGGACAATTTGGGAAACACCAATTAACCTAGCCTGCATTTCTTTGGATGGTGGGAGGAAGCCGGAGAACCCGGAGAGAACCCACTTGGAAACGGGGAGAACATGCAAACTCCACACAGAAAGGCCTTCTTGGTGTGAGGCAACAGTGTAACCACTGCACCACCGTGCCGCCCGCCACTGTGGCTACAAGTGGAAATTATGGGATAATGATAAATACTGAAAGGTAGTGCACAGTAGCTTAAGTAGAAAAGAGCCATGAATTTGGCGAAATGACTTAGTAACTTTAGTTACATAGTGTAGAGTGTATTGGATTGTGCATGGTTGTGTTTTATTACTTATTAATAAAATTCTTAAGTTGTAAGAGGAATAATATGTTAATCTACTAATTCTTTCAGAAGTTACTGTCCTGGTGCCTGGTAGTGATTCGAGCTAATGTAAAACACAGAGGACAAACCCAGGCCAGTTCAATTAACTGGAACTTTAGGTGCTCCTTTCAGCGGTTGCAACAGGGGAGTTTCAGAAGCCAAGTCAGGCAGGTCGTCTAAAGAAAGTGCGTCATTTTTACCAACAAAGTTAACAATGTTATATTTGTTGTATCATTACCGTTCTATTGTGGTATAATACAATAAACCATATGACATTCACTGAGTAAACTCTTAGACAAACGATTTATGTCAGCATCAAAAAGAAAGAAAGCAACATTTTTTCTTAGCATGGAAAACACGTTTGATTTTACCATGTTATTTTCTAAAAGGTTATGTTACATCAAAAGTATCAACCACTTGCACACACACACACACACACACACACACACACATTCATATACATAATATGAACTTCTGCATTCTTGCTAGGTTAAATACACACAGCTCACCACAGTGGAACATTTAGCCATTTAGAAATAAACCAGTGGCAAAGAGGCAGACAGACACAGGCAGTGTGTATTTGATCTCAAAGTCCATTCTCTTTTCTTTGATGGAGTTAAATTATACACTTGCTGCTGCGATGATCGTTTTGTTTGTTGTCGCTGCTAGCTAGCTCCTTACAAAAACACTGGGGCTGATATCATTAGCAACATTGTAAAGAAGCTATCTCTCCTGGTTGTTTCATTTAAATAGTGTTGTTAACTTTCCATTCATGCCACATTATGACTGACTACACACTTGATTTTAAAGCTTGACTTATGGGCAAGATTTGTCCATTGAGTTTTTGTTAAGCGGGGGGTTTGCTTTGGACCAAAGCCTTGGTTCCTGAGCAAAAACTTAGGGGGGCCACAAGAGGGCCCAGGTAGTCAAGTCCACCACTGTGGTCCAGACTGCATTAACTATTAAATGGATTGTTATGGGATTTTAAGCATCCATGATCAACAGAGGATGAAACCCACTGACTTTGGTGATCCCCTGACCTTTCCTTTAGCGCCACCATGAAGTTGACATTTTTGGTGAAATTTCTTGACTAGATGAATATCTGTTAAAAAGTCCCTTTGTCATTTGTGATTTGTCATTGTGCATGTCAGCCTGCTGACTTTAGAAGCACTGCGCCTATGTAGAGCCTCACACAACATAGCTGTAGACTCTTAGGCTTGTTAAACAAAAAAACATGGACCCATATACAGTGTCCCTCCTTCGTGTTACATGGTATTTGGGACATAATGCTAGTGAGTTGAAATCTTTTGGATGCAAGAGATAAATATGAAACTTTACACTGCATGATCTGAATTGATTTTGGGACACCTGCATACACTTGCAGTTTAATGAGGAGTGAAGCTGTTATAATATCACCAGACAAATATGTGAGCTACTTATTTTAAAAATGTTGTGATAATGATGTTGAGATATCACGCAGCACCAGTGTGTCTTGTATCAATGTGTGCTTGAATCTGAAGGTCAGAATGACTCCAAGTTTCCAAACAATCTTCTACAAAGTCAAAGACCAGAGTTGACAGAATATTAACATATTTTCACTGTCCACACAGGGCTAGTACACAGATAAAGGAAGAAAAACAGGAAACCAAAGCACCCACAGAAAACCCATCCAGGCACAATGAGAACTTGCAAACCCCAAACAGAGGCAGCAGGTTTGAACCTAGAACCTTCTTGCTAACATCTGCACCACCCTGCTGCCAAAAACAGAGGCACTCAAATGTTTTCAGAGTGTTAACATCAAAAGGAATACCTACATGGTAAAACCTTACCAATTTGATTCAATTTGAATAATGTAATTTGAATATCAAATTGTTTAAATACTGCATTGAATAAAAATACAATTAAATTAAGCCTAATTACAGTCTAAATGCTTTCGAAAGGTTGTGATGAATTTAGTCTTTGACCATACAGCTGCCTCACTTGCCCACTTCCCCAGCTCTGTCCCTGGGGTGATGAGAGGAGAGCTGTTTAATCAGGCCCTCTGCTGACTCATCACTTCTTCTTCTTTCAAGGTTGAGTTGCCCAGAGTTGGTTAGTAGGCAAAAAATATTTGATTTTCACTGGAACATCTTTTGTGCTTTCCTGGGTTGGCCTGAAGCTCGGTGAACAGGCTGCGTCAGCACATTTCCCTC
>JAPMOB010231356.1:0-11681 GCA_029875015.1 Lepomis gibbosus
AAACTGGGAGAAATAGAGATTATGACGCAGAGCTATTGAATGTAATAAGCACGAAAAACGACGGCATGTTGACTTTATTCTCGAAATAATACTTCTACTTTATTCTCGACATTTTGACTTTATTCTTGACATTTCGACTTTATTCTCGAAATACAAAATAAATAAAAAATCTTCATCCTCAATTTTTTTTTCTTAATGTGGCCCTAATACTCCGTAGTAGAAAATGCTCTTCACACTTTCCTCCATTGCTCAGTTATGCCTGATTCGCCAGTTCTACATGAAACTTCTACATTATGTTTTGACAGCTGCATCGTCAAACTGGAAACTGAGAATGCCTCAGCGTTGGTTGTTGGTAAGAAAAGACCAGTTAAAATAAAAATGAAAAAGAAATACCTAATTGGACATTTTCAGAGTAAAGTAAATATTTTCACTGAGCTGACATTGCTAAATTGACTGAATTGTTTTTTTATAGCTTGTCATGAAGATAGTTTAATGCTGCCATCGTTGCTCCTTCTGAAACGTTTAAACTATTAAAGAGAAACGCTCATTTTGTCCCAAATCTGCAAATCTGATTGGTCGGCGCATGAGTGACGCACTCCACACGCGACTCTCAATGTGCAATAGCTTGTGTACATGATGCTAAAATGCGCTGCAGGTTTAGATGGTCAAACACCGAAACGTCGTGTCTTAAATGAAAAGTACATTCATTCTCCGGGAGGTAGACATGGTGGACATTTATCAGACTATAATTCATCCCGCTCCGAAGTTCCAATGAGGCAAAGGAGGCAGTAACGGTAAGACAGAGTGGTCATGGCTAGCAGCTCAACGTCTGTTACCCACAGTTGTGTCAGTAAACCTAGCAGTGTTAGCTAATTTAGCAAGGGTCTTTGCTTGGAAACACGTGCCAACAGGACATCGTGTCTGACTGGCAAAACTCTGAGCAATGTTTTGTCTCAGCCTAAAGGGGGTGAAATTAGTGTTTAACTTTCCTGCGTGGGACGTGTGTGTTGCACATGTTCATGGTATACATACAGTATAGTATGGTCTTAAACTGCTGTGCTTTGACAGCATTTGTAATTAACGCATTGATTATCTCCAGGTCTTAAAGCTTGTGGATTCTGATGAAACATTTGTGAAAATAGTTGTTTGTAAGTCATCTGCACACACGTGACTCTTTTATGTAGCTGCAAACGAAGTTCCCAAGCCTGTGATTTTATGGATTTTACCTAGTTGTATTGGTTCCTTCAACTAGGTAAAAGTAGCAGTATAAAAAGACTCACTTTCAATTAAAAGCATGCATTCAGGATTCCTTACTTAAGTAAAAAATTATATCAGCAGATTCTACTTGAATATCAAAAGCAACAAAACTTACCATGCAGCAGATTGGCTTCTGTCAGTGCCTAGTTAACTGCCATATTGTTCAGCCATAAAATGAAAACTGAGAAAAGGAAAAATAAGAAAAAGGAAATTATTTACCGGAAAAACTTCTTTTAAAAGTGAGATGAGAATGTGTAGGAGCCCTGCATGGAGTAACACACCCATTCTGTTTTGCAGCAGGTGTTCAGACTGGGCATCATTCGACGACGCCACCAGAAGCGGACACAAACACAAGGACAGCTGTGTAAGCTATGGGAATCCTTTCAAGATGTGTGTGAGCCTGTGTATACTTCACTAGTACTCACCTTTCCCCTAAGGCTACACTAGCTCAGCTGATAGCAGCTAACCTGGCGTATCAAGGGGAAGTTAAATCTGAAACAGTCATTAGAGAGAGTGGACCATGGCCTGGAAAGTGTCATAAATAAAGAAAACAAAAAAACAAATCCATATTCACCACTGTTACATGAGCTATCTGACTCAGACCTGCCCTTCTTCTTCTTCTGGCTTTCTGGCGGATTGCAACTATCAGACCTCCCCTTCCAGCAGCTGAAAGGACACTCACAACTCCATGCTCTCATGTGACCCTTCATCGTTTCCTCTGATCTATCTCTCCCAGATGCACCAAACGCAGAGCCACCGGAGCAAAGCAAAATACCTCAAGAGAAAAAAGGGATACATGTCTTCAATTAAGGGTGTTTCTCATCTCTCCAGGCGAGCCAAGAGACGCTTGTATTGTAAATTACAGCTGTGGATGTGGAGAAAGCGGAGAGAGAAATGCCGTTTTGGGATATTGAGAGCAAAAAAACGGGTTTGTGGAATGACCCACGGCTCCGGTCCCTTCCCCAGTGTGAACACACAAACACAGAAAAATAAAAGCAAAGTTTCAAACTTGAAAAATTCCCAAGTCAACTCAGCCCCTGTTTCACCTCCAGTTTGTGAAACTGGAGGTTCAGAGGACTCTCTTAAAATGCAGAATTGCCTGCTGAAGTTGTGTGACTCTGTCAGTCTGTCAGAAACGATCAGTTCTTGCAGTTCCTTGCAGAACCCGTTTACGGACACAAGCTATTCTGCAGTCAACATTGCCATGCCTACAGCGATGGGGCAGCCTCAAAAAACAGAAACTATGGTAAAGCTCAGTGGAAGTACCGACCTTGAAACACTTTGTCACACTGTCAAACCGCTGTTGAGTACAGCCAGTGATGCATGTGGATTACCTACACATTTTAAAGAACCACGGACAATGGTGCTAGCTCAAAGGCTTGAGGTTGACGGCCCATCAGGACAACTCGCTGCTGTCACTCCAGGTCAGGACCAGGCTACAAACGCCAGTAAAAAGACAGCGTGTTCTCACAGTGACGTCAGCCTTAAAGAACTGACAAAGGACATCCACGGTAGATATTAAAACTTTTTTATCCTTTCTTCCATTACATTTCTGTTTTTCATGAGATGTTAATGCTTCCATGTTTCTCTAGAGTTCCTTGATGACTTCTACAGAATATATGGAAGTTTCATCCCACTACAAAAGCCTGACGTGTTGAGACATCTGAAGAGGAGGTTTAACACTGATTTCAGTGACAGGTAAATCTTTGTTTAAAATCTAAATCTGACTGTCTTGAATCCCTTTAAATCACATGATTCTTTCTGTTTGAATGATTAACAACTGCAGTATATTTTTTTTTACAAAGGATATGAATTTATAGGCGGAGCATGCAGAGTTGTATCTGTAATTTTATTGCAGGACCAATCCTATTGTATTTTCCTACCTGTACAGGAAAAAAGTCATCTTCTCAGAAGTTGCCAAATACCGAACAGCGATCATTCAGAAACCTGTTCCCTCCTTCCGGGTGGTCTACAAGAAACACACACTGACACTGGATGATTTATCTACACTGGCAGATCAGAACTGGCTCAATGACCAGGTTACCTTCTAACGCAACAAGAGTTTCAGTTTTTCATGCAGATTTTTTGATTAGAAAGATTTAAGTTATGAACAATAACGTACATGTTTATTCTGAATGTAACTGGTATTTTGTGTTTCTGCCAAAGGTCATGAACATGTATGGAGAGTTGATTATGGAATCTGCCCACCACAAGGTAATCTTACATGCAATGTAGATAGTGAACTCTTAAAATGCTAGGGTAGCATTTTTTTTTCTTTCTCATTATAATTGGAACACAAGAGGCTGAGGTTTTTGCCTACCAGGTTTATTAAAATATTGCCAGGAATTAAGGGAATAGTTTGACATCTTTATTGCCATTTCAGGAGATACGCATCTTCCATTTAATGCCAAAAATTAGATGAGAAGATTGATACCACGTGCATGATTGTATGGTGAATATAAAGCTAGAGGAACAGCCAGTTAGCTCAGCATGAAAACTGGAAACAGGGCAAACAGCTAGCCTGGCTCTGTCTGTCCCGTATGTTACATGACAACCAACCAACAACGTGAAAATGACATGTTGTGATTTTGCTGTTGCTGAAACTGTTGCAGTTAATCGCAGTACTCTCCTGTAATCTAGAGTGTGTTGCAAAAGGAGAATTGTCCTATTTCAGTTTAAATTTTCAATTTTATTTATGTAGTGCCAATTCACAACAACAGTTATGTCATAGCATTTCTGTCTAGTCGATACAATACTTGAACTTTAAGACAATGAGAATTATGAAAGTGCTATCAGGTCCAGATTGTTTTGTAAAGCTTACCAAAGCAGTACCAAGCTTTCAGTATCATAATCTGACTAAAATACAAACACATGAACTTGTATGACTAGTGTTGTCTGCTAGTCTTGTAATTTTGATCTTCTTTTTGTCTCCACCCATAGGTCCATTTTCTCAACAGCTTCTTCCACAGGCAGCTCATGACTAAAGGATATGATGGTGTTAAGAGATGGACAAAGCAGGTTAGGCCTAAGATGGAAGTGGGGTGATTATTTATCATTGTTTTAGAATGACTATAGCTGTTGCAATGCATAGAGTTGGGGAAAAACTGAAAGGATAAATAAACTTTCAAGTATAAGTGACTTTAGAAATGAAGAGAAAGCAGAGGGAGTGGCTTTAACCCTGTTTTTATTGAACAGGTGGATTTGTTTTCTATGAGTTTGCTTTTGGTGCCCATCCACCTGGAGGTTCACTGGTGTCTGGTCACAGCTGACATCGTCAAAAAGAAGATCTGCCTTTACGACTCTCAAGGGAATGCACTCCAGAAGGTTGCAAGGGTAATGGCAGATTTCAAGTATTTTTTTCTCATCCTAAATGATACACATAAACATTTCAGTCACCTTTCTTGGAGTAATTATAAGTTTTCATCTGCAAGACATTGTATAACAGTGATTTATTTATGCTTTGCTTGTAACAGAACATCCTGAAATACTTGATGACAGAAGCAAAGGAGAAGAAGCAAGTGGCTTTTGAAAGTGGTTGGGCCGTGTCATTCGATGAGGTATGTTCTGTCTATGTTATAGCCCAAAATGATAGACTACAGAAGCCAGTGGCACAAAGGAACAAGAGAGATCTGTAAGAGGCCGTATCAGGGTTTGAAGTGCCACCTGCTGGAATTTCATGTGAGGTACTCACTGATGTGATGCCTTGTCTCCCCCTGCTGTCCTTCACAGAAAATCCCACAACAGACCAATGAAAATGACTGCGGCGTTTTTGTCCTGGAGGTACAAACATGCTTTTCAAGTGTAATATACATTACTTCAATCATTATCATGTCATAACATAATAACTCTATTTTGTTCTCCTTTGCAGTATTCTAGATGTCTTGCCATGGCAAAACCTCTGCAGTTTTCACAGAAGGACATACCAAAGATACGCAAAAGGATTTACAAGGAGCTCTGTGACTGTAAGCTTCATGAACATGGCTGACGAGTAACTTAAAGTTGTATGTATGTATTGCTGATAAAATGTGTTGCTTAACACATGAAGGTAGGAAATCGGCAGTCCCCACTCGGGTTAGGGCTTCATTAGCAGCCCTATAACCGCCTTACAGCACTGCACAGAGTGTCAGTCTTATATCAGGCTAAAATAATCTGTGTATGATTACTGTATTTATATGATGAATATTTAATCAGGCATGTTATTTAAGAAAAAGATCTTGTTGTTCATGTTGGACCTTGACTTGGAGTTTACACATCTACAGTGCACCAACAGAGCCTTACTAAATGGACTGCCTGTCAAAATGGGTCTAATCTGTCTTGGTCCACATTTGTGTTTAGGTGTCCTTTTCAAAATATCAGTACACCTTGTCTGCACATTTCACAAGTCTAATTTTGGATCATTTGACAGTTATTTGCATCATAGCTGGTAGTCTGTTGGCACCAGACAACCAGATGAATATAAGATTTATGTATTTTGTTTTTAGGTGTGTGAACTAGAATTGGTGTCCAAAATTTTTTTGTTTGTTGCTTACTAGAAACGTGTGTGTGTATATAAGGTTTTCAATAAAAAATGGGCGGTTTCCAAACATTTCATAAAGTTTATTTTATGGTTTCATTGTACAGATCAGGTAACTGTATGCACTGCATGCAGAATAGCCTTGATCAATTTATATTAGGTACATACATATTTGTAAACTCAAAACATCCTATATATATATATATACACAGGTATTTTTTTAGTATCCAGGTGATTATAACTATATGAGTGTCTTCCTGAACGGTTATAAAAAGCAGTGCTCCAGATAAAAAGTGGAAAGTTAAGGCACAAGACAAACTAGTATGTGGTTTTCAGTATGAGAACCAGATAAAATGCATTAAAATACTGTAATAAATATGTTGCCATATATAATTTTCATGACCAAATACATCTGTTTACAACAGACACATTTCTATGATCTTGTCAATACACTAAAAATAATGAAATACACTTTCACACAATGTTTATTTATTGCAATTACCCCCTTTCCTCATCTGGCCAAGCAAAATGCCCTTTTGTAGAGCTGAGAGCAGAATTGGGTGAAAAACGATAAAGTGGTCCCAACCAGATCAGTCTCCCATATAAAGGAGTGCTCACTAGGAACATGTTTTGGAACATAGCGTTTTCGTTTCTGAGAAAACTTTTGTAATGATTCAATGCTGCACTAGGCAGCAGGTTTAATGTAGATACACTCCTGTTTTAACAACCTAAATCATAAGAAGCCTCAGAAGAGAAGAGCTTCCCTTCCCCACTGAGACCATGTAGGTAGATATATTTGCTCATGATGTCCATGTGGACAAGTATCTGCCCACAGGGAAAGCTCAACTCGCAGCAGATGTTTTGGCTTTCTCCTCCCTTTGGTATAAAGCATCACAGAGCGACTGGGGTGCTGTGTGCAGGTTACTTATAACGTTTTCTGGGTAATACATTTAATAATTTCAATTTACTCCAGTCTCTAGATTAAGATTAGTCCAGTTTGATCATAACAGAGAAGGGCGGACCTAATCGTTGACGTGGCCCCACTCAATTTCTGGCTCATCGTCGAGGCGTATCAAAAGGTAGGACACCAGCTGGAAGAGGTTCTGCCACAGGCCCAAGAAGAGGTACAAGTAGAAGTCACTGACATCCATTTGGCAGTATATCCCTGAGTAATTCATATCACACACACACTCAAAACTGTTCACGTAGTTTATACAGAAGCCTCCGTTCATACAAGGGTCCGAGGCGCATTCATCCACATCCTTCTCACACCTGGAAGGAAAAATAAGGACAGAAGACTCACAGTACACAAACAAGAAAGGGCATCATGTACAAATTCCCTAGAAAGTTAGATTGAGCTTTAGTCCACCACAAGGGTGCACTGTTGTTAAGCCAAAGTGGTCGTGAACCATTCTAAAAGCAGGGAATGACAAAAAGTAGTGGTTTTGTGGAAACAGGGCAAAGAGCTAGCCTGGCTCTGTCCGTCCGTCCCTTATATTACACGACGACCAACCAACAACGTGAACATGGCGTTATTTTGCGGGGTTTGGGGTTTTGTGGTGTCCAATCCAAATGGCCACTTGGGGGCCGCAACAAGCTCCTTTTAAGTTGATATCGCAAATTTGTTAGCAAATAGTGGCTTATTTGCTCATCCAGCAGACACGAAGCAACATTTGCAGTGAGTCTTGCTTCTGGTCGATCAATTTAAACACACCAACTCCACCAACTCCTGGAGGAAATGTCTGGCTTTGCTAAACGCTCCAATATATTCACCAGCTAGTTGGTTAACTTTATTTATCTACAGTTTGATCCTGGGCAGGTAGAATAAATTGGGTTTTTAGAGCTTTTTGGCTGAAAACAGCACCCTGGGAAATCTATAAATGACCAAGGGTGAACCAAAGGAGAAAATGCATCACACACAGACACATCAATACATCAATCTTAAAAATCGAAGTGGCCCCATGTGGGGCCATTAAGTGCTGAACCCCAGGGTTGAGAAACCTCAGGGTCAGGAGCAGCAAAGACGGTTAAATATCATTAAACATGTCCTACCAATGTCCAGTGAAACCAGGCAGACAGTAACAGGTGTTGTCCATTTCAGAGCAGTTCCCTCCATTAAAGCAGCTGTAGTTCAATCTTGTGCCTGTGCATGTAGATATAGGCAACTGAGGAAGTCTAAACAGATAAAAGAATACATCAAGAAATGCATTTGCTATTCTGATTGGCACTGGTGGATTTAATATTTACTTGGTTTAGTGAAACAATGGGAATGTGTTTATTTTTAGTGGTTTATGTAAACGCACTTACGGATTGGTCTCAATGTACCATGGGATGTCAGGAACTTTCTCACTGTAAGAGACCAGTTGGTAAATGAGTTCAACTCAGAGCTTGTTAACGTATTATAGGTGTAAGCTGCTGTTTGCTGTCACAGATAATATATATGTAAATAAAAAACTGGAATAACTCACTTGCAGTATTTGCCTGTCAGATTCTGAGGGCAGAGGCATGTGTAGCTCTGGAAACCTTTAAGGCACGTGGCGCCGTTTCTGCAATTGCTGTTTTCACACGCATCAACCTCCACTTCACACTGTTCACCACTGAAACCCGGCTCACACACACACTTAAATCCCAACGGTAGGTTGGTGCAGTTGCCGTGGATGCAGGGGTTGGAGATGCAGGTGTCTGTTGGGTCTTGACACGATGGCCCCGTCCACACGGAGGGACATGTGCAGTGATACAGGTCAAACAGGTCCTCACACACACCCTTGTTCTTACAAGGGTTGGGTGCACACATGCTGGCTCCCCAGCAGCCATATCGCGGGGCAGTGTTATTGTTTATCCTCGCAAACTGCTCCTCTTGAGGTCTGGGGAAATTCAACTCTGTGTCCAGGTGGAAAGGGAGAGGAAGCCCTCCAATCTCCACCGGGCCCAGACAACCAGACAAGTTCACTCCAGCGTCCAGGCTCAGTCCCCCCAGGAAAAAGTCTGTTCCCTCCCTAAGAAAATCCAGGTTCCCTGCAGCTGTTTTAGACATGCTAAGCTCTACCTTGCCTCCATCCACAGCCATGATCCACCTTGAGGTTGGGAGTGTCTGGTTCTCCATGCTGAGCTCCACAGCGTGCCACTCTCCATCACTGATTGGACTCTGGCTTTGAACTGTCAGCTTGAGGGAGTCCTTGCCAGCCCCAGTCTGCAGCTCCATAACCAAATGAGAGTCCAAGAGGGAGATGTTGAGGAAATCTGACCCCTTTTGTGCATACAGTAAGATAGCAGCAGATTGTCTTGTGCGTAGGCTGAGAGAGACACTGCTGAGGCTGCGCTTGATCTTCCCATTGCTCTGGTAGTGCAAAAGGCTGCTTTCTACCCGAAACGTCACGTTTGAAAGACCTGGAGGAGGGAAATGGAAATTTAAATATTTACTGTAGTATTTACAATCATTTAATTTATTCCAGAGTCATGTTTCAAGCCTGTTTCACCCATAGACTGTATATAAAAACACCCACACTTTCACCCAAGTGTGATCACAGAGTCCTAAAGTACACAGGAAGGCAAAATATGAAACCACTGGAGGTCAGCAAAGACAAGAGTTTCAGGGGGTGCTAAGTTAGTCTCAATAACATTAAATACTCATGTCTATATGGCCGATAATCATTAACACTCAAAAAGTGAAAATCTCATTTATCAGGACCATGTGAGTTTGGTTTGATTGGCAGTTGCCTGTAAAATAAGCTGTGATGCAAACCATGCACAATCCTAATTGATAGATGGTAGTGCGTTAAAGTTTTACACTGGTTCAAGTGGGGCACTTTAAATGTTAATTTCTGTTGTTTCTGTTAGTGCACAACAGAGAAAACACCGCATATTATGTCATCTGCTAGGTCATTGGCGGTAATGTGGCATCAAGGAATCCGCAAAAAACTGCAGGAAAATAATTTTAAAATGGCTCAGTAATTAAATCATTAATGAGAAAAGGGGAATTCGACTGCAGAAAGGTGAAAACATTTTAACACTAAACTAAACAAATACAGCTACTTGGACTTGATCAATGGCTCCCCTCCATTTCTCTTTGTGAACATGTGAAATCTCCAGGAAGACTTGTCATCTTTAATTAATCTGACTGGGGATTACCTCGTCTTAGAGGAATCCTTTGTAGGATCCCTGCCTCAACTCTGTTCCCTTCTGTAATCAGCCACACTGTAATTAATAAGAGCCTGCACCAGTCTGTGCCCTAAAGGAACTGCACACTGCAGACTGCCCCTTTAGTGTATACAAAACAAGATCCGAAATAGGCTACTATAAGAAAAAGCTTACATATTTATTGTAAATTCCTTTTTAGGTGATATTTTTTACTTGTCAGGGATAGGAATACCAGTAGGGGCTGTATTCATAACATGGATAATATTCCTTGGCCAAAGTGTGAGAATTTTTGATCCCATGGTCATGTCTTTTTGCAGCAACAGGTCCTCAAATCAGGACACTCACAATCAAAACCCTGAGAGTGGGGTTGACAAACAGCAGTCGCGGGGCAAGGAGACAGCTCACACCATTTCACCTCCTCACAGCGCTGCCCTGCAGTGTTGGGGGGGCAGTTGCAGATGAAATCATCCCACATGGAGTAACACACTCCCCCGTTGAGACAGGGGTTGGCCTAATAAAGAGAAAATAACACAAAAATCAAACAAAGCCCCTTCTACAGTGTCCTTAGTCTTTATTAGTGCAGATAAGGAATGAAAATGTGTCACTGGCTTAATGAACACAGCAGCATTGATATGACTCACAGCACAGGCATTGTCACTGCTGCATCCTTGTGCAACGTTGATGAGTTGCTCGAGGCTGTAAGATTCCACTGGAGTTTCAATGGGAAAGAATTGCAATCGTTTGCTGTTAATCCTCAGATCCTGGACACATCCCTTGAAGTAGCCACCAAGTGTGGCAGAGGCCCTTGAATCTGGTAGTCCCCCAACAAAAACCAGATCCCCAGGATGGGCCTGGATGGGCCTAACGTGCATAGAGCCCTGGCTCTGGGCTGACTGGAACAAGATGGCTTCCATTCCTTCCAGCTTCACAGTCACCAGATGGAAATGGCCATCACTGACCGCACCCAGACCAACAAGGGTCTCAAAGTTGTTGACCTGAACTTTGACCCTGCCCTCTTCCAGCCACAGACGGAGGTACTGGCTTGTGCTGTTGGCCAGGATGAGGAGCAGGCCGCTGGACTGTCTGGTGCGAATAAACATGGATATAGTCACAGAATCCTGTGGGTCATCGTCTAATGAGAAGAAAGCATAACTTTCCAGGTCTTTGTTTCCAAACCTTGCAGTTATATACTCTGCATGGGTACAGGGAAGAGAGAGAAAAAGCCATGAAAGTCAAACTTTAACCTGATGATGTACATTTTAAAGGAATTGTATTACAGTTTGGAAAGTAACCTTATTCACTTTCTTACCAAGTGTTAGATGAGAAGATTGGTATCACTCTAATGTCTGTCCATTAAATGTAAAGCTACCGGTAGCAACCAGTTACTTAAGTTTAGCTTAAATACTTGAAACAGGAGGAATCAGCTAGCCTGGCTCTTTTCAAAGATAACTAAATGTGCCTATTAGCACCTACAAAGCTCAGTTATTAACAGGTAGATCTAATTTGTTTAATTGTGAAAAAAAAGTATGTGTACAAACAACAATTCACTATTTTACTGGGGTTATATGCTAGAGAGTTTCTTGGCTCTGAGCAGTTGCCAGGTAAGCCGATAAGCCTGGAAGTTACTGCTCGAAGGCAAGAAATAGTCTAACGTTTTTACTAGTGGTGGCCATAGATTATTTTTTAAATCTAGATTAATCTCACTGTAATCTTGAAATTAATCTAAATTAATCTAGATTAAAATGGCTCATTTGAATTCTGCCGAAGGCATTCA
>JAPMOB010231357.1:0-11079 GCA_029875015.1 Lepomis gibbosus
GACCTGTCAATCAGGCTAGAGCCGACTCGTACCCTCGGCGCTGTGTAAATTTAACCAGCGCCGTTGAAAAAGCTTATTAGAAGTCGGCTGTTCACTTTCTCTGGTGAGCACATTTAGTTTTCAGACTGTTGTTCTCTAGACAAACTTATCAGCCTGTTAAAATGACAGTTAACCTGAGTTACAGCTGCACCTAGCTAAGTTAGCTAGCTAGCTCCGCACTCGGCCGTCAGCTCTGCCGTATCGTCACTTCCGGGCGCTTCCTGGTTGCAAAAACTTGACACGGCGGCGCCCTATCGGCCAAACTCGAGGCTTCACGGGTGACGTCACCATGACTACGTCCATTTCTTATATACAGTCTTTGGTTACGCTCTGGGGTGATCGCAAACGCTAGTAGCGCTTCCAGTCGCTTACTAGCTAGCTAGCAATGTTTGTGTTTGAAGGAGTTGACAGTCTCCCAAGGCAACTTTTCCTATCCTTAACCGTCACCATGTCGACCAGCTAACCTTACAGCTGCCCACTGTACACACGTAAAATCGCTGTTTTGCATACGATAGCCACGGTTTTTCCAAAGCGTGTATATGCAACACATTCTCATCTCAATGCGTCATAACTGATGCTTTCAGACAGTGTGACAAAGCGTAAGATTTTACGCTAAAGGTACCCTTCAGCATCCGTATGAAACGCCCCCGTTTGCTACAGTGCAGCAACACAAGGGAGGCTAATCCTACCTGTTAGCGTCAGGTGGGGTGCATCTGTGTGACACAGACACTAAAGGGTACCAACACGTTCTCATCTCAATGCATCATAACTGATGCTTTCAGACAGCGTGACAAAGCAAAAGGATTTTACAGTAAAGGTAGCCTTCAGCGCCCATATGAAAAGCCCCCGTTTGCTATGTTGCAGCAACACAAGGGAAGCTAACCCTACCTAGCACATCGGCCATGAGATGATGTCAACATGCATAAATTCAGTGACTTAGGTTTAGGTACTATTATTTCTGATGGTTGTGGTAAGGGGAGGGGCTTCGGGGGGCTGTCAAGACCTTTATCACGAATGTGGCTAGCTAGCTAGCACTTCCGGTCCCAGGACGCCACCTTCCGTAAGCGTCTCATAGAGACGGTAAAGGGTACCTTTACTACGCTTTGTCACTCTTTCTCAAATCGTCGGTATATGATGCGCTGAGATGAGAATGGGTTTGTATATGTGACGCTTGAGACGAGATTGGGTTGGAACAATGCAGCGCAACCCACAATTTATTCCACTAGTGATCGCGTGCCCTTTTAACTGCCAACTGAACTGTTGAAATTGAATGGTGGGTGTCCATTAACATGCAAAATAAAGTGCATACCTATAAAATAACACACGAGTAAGTGGGCATTTCCCTATAAATATGCCGCACAAACATCCCTGACATTTAACATCTGAGTGAAGTATTTTACTAAATATGTGTTACTTTAATATTGTGATGTGAGAATTAATCTCTTTGAAAGTAGAAGAGCACACTGTAGTGCAGATCTCCACCCGGCCTGGTATCACCAGATGGAGTGTCATTTTACGCACAAATGACAAGTGACATAGGGTAAAGAGCATCACATTTAACTTACGTAACCAAACTTGACTCAGGTATATGAGGGGCCGTACAAGCCATAATCTATTCTGGACCTCTCACTTAACTTTATTCTCCGTTCACATAGATATAATTTTATTCACACATTTTCACTCTCACATACATATTCTCCTTTCACATGCAGATATTAAAGGTCCAGAATAGATTATGGCTTGTACAGCCCATCATACAGGTAACTAACATACATATGTACAGGCTGTTTAAAAGAGGAGTGAGACAGAGCTGTCGATAAAATAGGTTTTTTAAAAACTGTGAGTCACCATAACCACAAGGAGTCTCTGAGCATATAGTCATAAATGTGCTGAAAAAATATTAGGCTGATGGGTCCAGTAGTATGCAAATCAGGTTTTAAAATAGTGACATAAAAAATGCACAAAGGAAGTACTGATCCAAACATGTGGCTGCAGGGGGAAGCCCTTTTGCCGTGAATCGTTTATGTCTCTGGAAACCTTGCAATAAAAATAAAGCTTGTAATCCATACTTTTAATATAAATATTAACACCCAATGAGCAGCGTTTGAGCATCAACATATTGATCACTGAGATATCGATCAGCTTGTTCCTGCAGCTGCAGTGATGAAACCGGCACATGCTACATTGAAAGAGCAGAGTTACTTCACCTTTTAGCTTCTCACTCAAACATCAGAGACAGCCGCTTTTTTTGACTGTGTTTTAGTATCACGGATGGATTACTGAATGATTCTGTATGAAGTTACTGTTAACATTTCTTGGAGGAATCAATCAAATGACCACAAAGACCCAAAACAGCCACAAGGAGATGAAACCAGAATAAAGAGACTATCTGTTTCAGTCTGGGGTCTTGCTCCTGGGTAGGGGTGGAGACCACTTACATGTCTGTGACCTGTTTTCTTATAATCTGTCTATGGCTGCAGGTTAAAGTAAAAAATTATTTTTAATGATACAGTTTAATATTAGAATATTTAAAGTTGTTTATTTGAGACTTAAAGCTGAGGCAGCAACGTTGTAGAACTAGCAAGAGACAGCTTCATTCTGAAAGTATCCAACCCAAAAAAATCCCACCCTTCAGGCCTCCCTCCAAAGCCACTCCCCCCAAAACACATGTTTTTCATGCAAATTTGCCAGCAGCCCCCAATTCAAAAGTCTCTAAATCCACCCCTGACTGCCAAGAAGAAGAGGAAGAAGAAAAAACAGCTCAGGGTGGAATTGTCTCAGTACAAACACTCAGAAGGAAAGAAAACAGACCACTCGGCTGCTTTGGTTCCTTTTCATCTCCTTTTTCTTCCCCTTTCAGAGCGCTTCGACCTTGAGCTCCTCCGAGTGAAGAAATAACAACGGCACAGAGGTCTTTTGTCATGGTGCGACCGCAGCCGTCAACCCATCAGCCCTCTGCAGGAAGCCTGCATTTCCTTCAGCCTGGACCGGTTTTATCCCGACACGGATCTGTAGCACAGACTTGTGCTATGATTAAGACAAGTGTCAGTGAAGTGGAATAATATTATGTATGGTATGGTTGCCTCTTTGTCTGCCTCGAGGACATAAATCATGTTTTTTATTGTGGTTCCATTTCATTAGTCTGTTTACAGGTACACTGCAGCACTAATGCAGGGCAGGTGAAGGGTTCCCACCTCCATTAGGGAGGCTCACATCCGCTACAATCATGTAATTAGTCAGATAACCTCCAACGACTGCATTTAATGAAACACATTCACTGAAATCACCAGGTCACAAATTTTATGTTTCTTTTTTGTTTTTTTGCTGAATATTTACCCTAAATTCTGCTTAAATTTTTTTCCAACTAAAGGAAAAGAGAAATCATCAAGAAAAACGAGGAAGATAAAAAAAAAAAAAAACTAAAAACAAATTACGGCTAAACTTAAAGTTTCGACTCACATGACATTAGCGTTGTCTAAGAGCATTGTCTTGTTAAAATATGGTAAATAATCTTTTTTTTTTCCAGTGAAAGCTTTAATCAAAATAATATGCAGAGCAGCTTTGGGTAATCATGTTAGCAAGTAATTCCCACATGTCCTGGAGAGCCTGGATTTCTGTAAGGCACCTATCCAGTCATGGAGACGTCCTTGAAAATGTGACATTCCACCAAAATATCCTGGAAAAAAGTGAGCTGAATAACACTTGGGCTGCTGTATGTGGCAGCAGCAGATATCCCTCCTCTGTTATTTCCAACTCAATTTTCTACATGAAACCAAGAAATCGCCAAATCTGGTCTAAATAAAATGTGGTCTTACTATCTAAAAGATACTTTCTGCATTGGCACTAGGCAACATCAGCGTAGAATCATCCGATATGGACGTAACAAAATGTCATAATACCGAAATGACAAATTAAATTGTTTGTCCAAAACAACATACATGTTGGAAATTACAAGTCCTGCAACCTGCGACATAAAGTAACGTTCAACACATGGTCAACGTCATGAAACGGTCGCAGTTTGGTTACATTAAACAATGAACAACTAGCGACTTACAATTGCTATATATGTCAGAGGTCGCACACCTCTGAGCAAGCGGGGGTTAAGTGTCACATTGATGGATGTGTCACAGTGGGGAATTGAACCCTGGGTCTCTCACACCAAAGACATGTATCGCATCCACTGTTCCATCGCCACCCTCTAGATTTAACATTAACTCCAGGATTTTGCGATTACAATTAGTATAAAAAGGACCGTGAAAAACAGGATCCTGATCTTCTTTACCAAAGGTAACCCTTTCACAAAACGTGCAGTATTGTGGTTGAACATGAGGAAACTGTTTATGGACAAACACTTTGCCACAACAAAACAAACGTGGAGAATGGCAGAAAGGCCTGTACGACATCAGATGAGACAAATCACTGTGACACAGGCTGCTGCATCCTGGTCAACCGCAAGGTAAACTGGTTTGAATACGCAGGGTTAGGGTTAATGATTCATCTGTAATTATAAAGTTGAAAATATCACATCCACCTTTTAGCAGATTTCACTTATTCCCACAATTTCCTCGCAACAAATCGCCCAAAAACATCTCAACTTTCATCACAATTTTTTTTTAAAAAGCTGCAGAACTAAATCAGGTAGTTTAGGGTGAACAATCATTAAAAAAGGCCCACGAAATGTTGGAGGAACTGATTTAGGCAAAAAAAAATTAAATGCTTAACATTAAGAAAAAAAACGTGAACACAAACCACGTGAGGTTATTAAAAAGTTAATATTTCTTTCACACGGAGCTCCAACCTGAGCTTGTTAGACTTATCCATCGATCTCTTTACACAGACTCTGTCGCTCTCTATACGACCTGCCACCAATAAGCTGCTGCATTATGAACCTACACAGACGTTTTCCTGGTGAGGACGGCTGTGGGATAATCGAACACTTAGAGTTAGGTTATGCAAGCCAGACAGAATCCGACAGTGTTGTAACTGACATGGCAAACACTCTATAATCTGATATTTCGACAGCGGTCTCTCAGATGAACTTATTCATTTCACATTTTTCATCATTCCTTCTTACGTTGCTTTTAAATTTGGAGAATAATGATTTTCATGCTGGACTTTGGAGCTTACTTTGTTTACACCGACTGAAATCCTCAAATTCTGCATGTTTTTTTGTGGCTGTACCATTTCAGAAAATACAAATATTCTACATGTGTATTGATTTATGCACATTTGCCCCAAAACTCATCCCGACATATTTGGTATCTTAGGAAACTTTGGGCTCTCCACCAGAATTTAAAGTTTGTTTAGCTTGTCAAAACAACATGAGGCTGGAGATACTGAGCCTTCAGCAGAGTTAAAGAGCGAAACAAACCAACAAACCCGTTCCTGGAAAATTATTTCTGTAACAGCGAGTAAGTTAAGCGGCACGCTCTCAGCAGAGCTCCTGAATGTGCCATGCACCTGCAAAAAAAGTGCTGCAAAAGCGTAAAGTTAAAGTGTTAAAGAGTAAATCAGGAATACCTTTTTTGTGTCTGTCAGTTGACTAAACTAAACATCCAATTAGAAGGATTGGCAAAGCTCAATTAGCCATCCTCAGTAACGAGTAAATAACATTCCTCGGCCTTGAGAACAGTAGCAGGAAGTGCGTACAGGAGGGCGGTGACTTTGCAGCCTACGACCTCAGATCCTTACTGACAACCGACATCAAGCCGCGGTGAAAACCTTCCATTTACAGAACGGACTCCTCACGCTGGGGACGCTGCTGATTCATTGATCTTTACATCGCATAGATGAGCTTGTCTCAGGTGCGGAGTCCGAAGGCTGAAGGCATTGATTGGGTGTGAGCAGGCGTTATATATTTACGAGGCTCACGCTCTTGAAGGTGAGCAGCACAAAATGAGCAGTAATTCCCCGTATCCACCGGGCTTCCAATAACAGAAACGCTCATCAAGGTCTGCTGATGAAACTCAGAGACAGACGAGGTGGAGAGCGGGTAAGGGGGGGGGNGTCTGTTTTGTAGATGTCACTAAATCCTGGACTTGTTTTAAAATGAAATCTGGCAGCAAACTCCACTTTACTCTGGGTTTTCTTTTCGGCGGCGGCAGAGAAAGGCTGCAGTAAAAATCAGCACTGAGACCGACGGAGATGGACAGTCCGCTTTAACGTCCATTACAGGAGAACAATTTACTGTCAGCTGGAAGGAACAACAACACTTGAGCTGTCTGCCGTTGCTGCTGTTATATCTTAACAAATCATCTGAGTTTGGCTGCACAGTAGGTTGGTCTTACTTTATATGACATGGAAGAGGAAAGGGGCAGATCAATATTTGCTCTCCTCTGCTGAAATATAAACCCTTCCAAAAAACAGCGGATAGATTGATAATATAATATAATAATTATGTTAGTGATTTTCTGTTGAATAGATTTGAGTTTCTTTTGCTTGTCTGTTGCCATGGTGGCTAGACCTACTGCACCGTTAGCTATGCATGCTAACTCCTCTGTCGCTGTATGGTGACCCCGTTACCTGCTCATTGTATTATAACTGCCATGTTAGCTCGTCATGTTAACTCACCTACAAGCTGCTCATGCTAATGACCTCGTTAGTTGCTGAGGATCCACTTAACTTGTCGTGTCCATGTAATAAAAGGATGGATAGTCCCGTGTTTACGACTTGATAGTGTCATCATTGGAAAACTCAGTTAAATGGTTGCAGAGTTGGTGTGTGAAGATTAGTAATAATGTACATTTACATTGCAGCACTACAGCAAATAAATGTGGGTTTAATTATCTTATAACAGACTTCGGCTGACATTAGAAGTCCACATGTTTACTTTTTTGAGTTATATGGATAATACACATTCTCAATCCTGACTCGTCATATTTTGACACTTGGTTAAGGCCCTTTGGCGTCGCTTTTTAACGCCCTGGGTCCTCATTTACCGTCATTTTTTGAGGCTCTACTTAAGTGTTACGACTGTGGTCGTAAGTTTTGGTTTGTAATATGTCCATGTCGAGTGTTATTGCCATCTGTATTTTGTTTATATGTAAATAGGTCTGTGCCACAGCCTCAGAGGGATTGGTGGAGTCCGTCTCTGCTCGGTGGGGGATTGGTGGCAGCGGCTCCAGCTCGCAGCAGATGATTGGTTGCTTCCTGAGGGCTCGTTACTTAAGCGGAGAACAAGATGGCGGTGGCCGCACGCGTGTGGGCATCCTGGCATCCTTTACTTCTCCCAACCGGCCACAGTTTCATCTTGTTTAAGTAGGGGTGGGCCGCCACTTCTGTTATCTCCTTTCTTCTCTTGTTTATTATAGGTAGGGAGGTCAGTTGCTTGTCGTTAATTTTTGTTTGTTTGACAGGTTAGTTCTGATTTCTAGGGGTGTTTTGTTTGTTATGTTGGCCTTGGCCCACCCTGAAGTAACCTAGTTAATCCTTATTTGTTTTCATCTGTTATAAATAAATTCACTATTTCTTATGCCTTGATAACCTGCATTGTGCTCATGTGGCTTCTTGGGACTTGAGGAGAATGGGATAGTTTCGTGTTGCGTCAGGGCCCCTGGACCGGGGGTAACATAAGGCTCTGCTGATTTTGACTGAAGAAGGTCTAGTAACGAAACATTGTGTTAATTTATTCTTTGCAAGTTAGACAGTACGTCGGAGTTTTCTTTTGCTAAGGCTCTGCCTAGAAAAAAAAACAAATATGCAACGTGCAGCTAGACTTTCAAAATAAAACGCTAGCGTTTTGAAACGAGACCCCGGTCTCCTGGTTCAAAGTCCGGGTTTTGGCCTTACAGCCACCCCAAGCACCTCCTTACTCAGTCTGGACTAACGGGTTGATCCATAATATTAAGCGCCAAGTCAGATATACCAGAGCATTCATAAAATTCTGTGATACTGTGAGCATCTGTGATGCTCTTTAGTGGCTAATTAGTCTGTTAGCTGCTCATGCTAAAATACCTGAAGGCCAAATAATGTGAAAAATGCCGCATTTAAAAGTGAGCAAAAATTTTAAACACAGTCGACACCAGACAAATAAAGTAACATTCCCAGTTTACAAAAGCATTTTAAACTGTGCACTGTGACAGCATAACATTCACCATCTGTACAGTACCATCAGTTTTTTCAAAGAAAATTGAAGTGGATGTTTGCCTCCCAGTGATCCAGGATCAGCTGTTGTTTCCGCTGAAGCTTCACGGCCCGTGAAACAATAATACTGCTCTTCAGAAATCAAACCTCCTCCTCTCTCGCCATGACCTTGTCGAGGTGAACGCCAGCCCGAATCGATCCCCTTTAAATATTTATGATCATCCGGAGCGACGGCAGCCTGTAGCGTTAAATCCTTAAGGGGGACCCTGTGAATCTGATTTCAGGGCCTGCATGCGCACCATATACTTTATCATTATCTCCAGATCGCGTGGAGGCGGATGAGGTCAGCTGAGGTCAGGTGAGGGGGCAGAAGGAGAGGGCGGCGAGTTGAAATTAATTGAAATTATTTTGGACACCTATGCAGATCTCGCCCTTGGGCGTACAGTATGTCACCTGTATGAGACGCATTACCAGTCAGCAGAGGATGGATAGCTGTAATTTAAATATCGTCAGTCTGCTGTCTCTCTCCCAGCGGCCCTTCCTTCTTCTGCCTGCCGATCTTCTGCTCTGCTGTAAAGTACGCTTGGTTACCTTTTCCCGATTTTCTTTGAGGGTAATTTTCTTTACTGGGGGAAGCGACACACAATTAGTTTTGGGATGACGAGCTACTGTGAACTTTCCGTGACCCCTGACAATATCTAATCAATTCAGAGATGTTTTTTTTTTCTTTAATTAATTAAAAGGAGATCAAAGAGTCGAGATAGAAGCTTTCTGCCGTTCTGCCACTGAATGATTTCAGCAGCGCCTTTTAAATGAAGATGAAACATTCACGGTCACACACACTTTCACACACACACACACACACACTTTCACATTGACATTCTCATCATGCTCATAAAATTCACTTGCATGCGTTCACACACTGAAACACACCAGGCTCCCTGCTCCCCAAACATGCAGCCTTATGTTTATTTATGATATGCCAATATGGAGCACTTCAAAGAATTGTCCAGCCCTGAAAAAAAGAAAGAAAGGAGACACCCTCCCCGAGGTGTTCTGCCAGCATCTGTAAATTAGAGCTGCAATTGGAGAAGAAACTAGCGGTCAGCGCGCCGAGGCTCCAATCAACTCACAGTCCTTCAAACCCAAAGTGGTCGCAGAGAAAAGACACGAAGCTCATCACCACAGCGATCTCTTTGTTGTTAATGCCGCTCATGATGCAACCGTGATGACAGCTGCGTCTGGAGCTTTGACTCTGAGCTCGGGATTCGCCCACAGGGCGAGAAGCTGCTCTGGCACCGAGCAAAAAAACAAGAAAAAGGACAGAGTTTGACACACAGACCAGTTTTAGCAGAATTCAAAAGCGTAACAAAAAACCCGACTGTGGAGGCAGAAATAATCGGATGGAATCTGCTAAACTGATTGTAGGAAGGTCTGATTTAACTGCCATTTTTTACAATGTGAGTAAAGGTGTTCATCCCATTATGTGTTGCCAAGAGGGGACTGGATGAGGGACACGTCATTGAGAAGTAACCTTAACCTGGCAGAGACCTTCTGCAAAAAGACCACAGAGACCCCATTATTCATTCGGATATTAGACATATTTACACACAGACCAGAGACCTGCAGCAATACAACAGGACCCTACAAGACCTGAAGCCAATCTGGACCCAGCTCGACCCTGCTCCTAGGTCAGGTCACGGTTACTTGGAAGTGAGCGGACCTGTGAAAACGTCCATGTGGAGGGTGACAGATCTGAGGCTCTGTTGACCTGAATGTCATAGATCAGGGGCCCGGGTCATCTAATTTTAACATGCCGGATTTCTGCATCTAAATACTGGGTGAAGCTGTCTCCTTTAGACTTCCTCATCAAGTAGCATCAAGTGATGAAATCTGTTCTCTCACATCTGGTTTCCATCCGTCTCTCAGGCCCCGTTTCAGAAAGCGGGTTTAGTGAAAACTCTGAGTTTGTTAAGCCTGAGATGAGGAAAACTCTGGGTTACATCACTGCAGTAATCACTGTTTAAAATCAAACTAATCTGTATGAAGCTCTGACTGATCAATGAACCATCATTTGTCGTGTTGTGATTAGATGTGATTAGCTCTGATGGCACATTTCCATCATGCTGGAGATGATGAGGATGATGAGGATGATTGTGGTGCAGCTGAAACACTTGAAGATTCTAAAACTGGACCAAGTGTAGTTTAAAACTGGATGTTTGAATATTAGCTGCACTGTTTTGATTTCATTGAATGAAAAAATGTTTTAGCATAAAAGTTTACAGTCAGTTAGAACCTAGACACATATTTCAACTGCAAACCAACATTTCTGGGTCGAACTGTGACTTAACAATCTGTGTTCTGTTTACATCCCATTTTCAACTTCAGCAGTAAAACTCCAATGTAAAGTACAGAAGAACAGCACTTTATCATTTATTACGGAAATTCAAGGCTGGTGAATGCTGAATGAGCAGAAAACGTTGACTAAAACATAATATTGTAAACTTATTGATCCTGTTTTTTGAAGACATGATCTGCTTTGGCACACAATTATATTTCTAGCGTCACTGGATTAAAACGGAGGCTCTGCTCTTTATTTACCCGTTGCCATGGTGAACCGTAGTATCTGAGCCATAGACTGAGTATTAGAAGTGGAGGTAGTCGTGGTGACGTCACCCGTTGGTTTGTGGACCGACGTTTTGAAGCCTCGAGTTTGTCCGATAGGGCGCCGCCATGGCCAGTTTTTGCAACCAGGAAGCGCCCGGAAGTGACGATACGGCAGAGCTGACGGCCGAGTGCGGAGCTAGCTAGCTAGCTTAGCTAGGTGCAGCTGTAACTCAGGTTAACTGTCATTTTAACAGGCTGATAAGTTTGTCTGGAGAACAACAGTCTGAAAACTAAATGTTCTCACCAGAGAAAGTGAACAGCGGACTCCTAATAAGCTTTTTCAACGGCGCT
>JAPMOB010231358.1:0-24056 GCA_029875015.1 Lepomis gibbosus
AAATCACATTGTAGGATTTTTAAAGAATTTATTTGTAAATTATGGTGGAAAATAAGTATTTGGTCAATAACAAAAGTTCAGCTCAATACTTTGTAACATAACCTTTGTTGGCAATGACAGAGGTCAAACGTTTCCTTTAAGTCTTCACCAGGTTTGCACACACTGTAGCTGGTATTTTGGCCCATTCCTACACGCAGATCTCCTCTAGAGCAGTAATGTTTTGGGGCTGTCGCTGGGCAACACGGACTTTCAACTCCTTCCACAAATTTTCTATGGGGTTGAGGTCTGGAGACTGGCTAGGCCACTCCAGGACCTTGAAATGCGTTTTATGGAGCCTCTCCTTCGTTGCCTGAGTGGTATGTTTGGGATCATTGTCATGCTGAAAGACCCAGCCATGTTCCATCTTCAAGGCTCTCACTGATGGAAGAGGTTTTGGCTTAAAATCTCACAATACATGGCCCTGTTCATTCTTCCCTTAACACGGATCAGTTTTCCTGTCCCGTTTGCAGAAAAACAGCCCCAAAGCATGATGTTTCCTCCCCCATGCTTCACAGTAGGTATGGTGTTCTTGGGATGCAACTCTGCATTCTTCTTCCTCCAAACAGGACAAGTTGAGTTTTTACCAAAAAGTTCTATTTGGTTTCATCTGACCACATGATATTCTCCCAATCCTCTTCTGGATCATCCTTGTGCTTTCTTGTAAACTTCAGACAGGCCTGGACATGTACTGACCTCTCGGCATAGTGTGTTACTGATGGTAGCCTTTGTTACTTTGGTCCCAGCTCTCTGCAGGTCATTCATCAGGTGTGTTCTGGGATTTTTGCTCACTGTTCTCATGATCATTTTGACCCCACAGGATGAGATCTTGCATGGAGCCCCTGATCGAGGGAGATTATCAATGGTCTTATATGTCTTCCATTTTCTTACAATCACTCCGCAGTTGATTTATTCACACCAACCTGCTTGTCTATTGTAGATTCACTCTTCCCAGTCTGGAGCAGGTCTACAATTTTCTTCCTGGTATCCCATGACAGCTGTTTGGTCTTGGCCATGGTTGAGTTTGGAGTCTGTTTGAGGCTGTGGACAGGTGTCTTTTATACAGATAACGAGTGGAGGACAAAAGAGCTTCTTAAAGAATAAGTTACAGGTCTGTGAGAGCCAGAAATCTTGCTTGTTTGTGGATGACCAAATACTTATTTTCCACCATAACTTACAAATACATTCTTTAAAAATCCTACAGTGTGATTTCCTGGATTTTTTTTTCTCATTTTGTCTCTCATATTTGAAGTGTACCTATGATGAGAATTACAGACCTCTCTCATCTTTCTAAGTAGGAGAACTTGCACAATCAGTGGCTGACTAAATACTTTTTGGCCCCACTATAAATATAAATCTTTTTGTCCCCTGAGTTAATGTAATTATTTGACTTAGTGATTGATTGTGCTGGTAAATAGACTTTAACAAACCTTTCAACTTCCACTCAAATTAGGACGAACATTTTTTCACTTTTTTCACTCACATCTAACCCAAAGCAGCAATGTGCTCAACACTGCTTTTCTTTTCTTTAAAGTTTTTCTCACTTGTGATTTCTCGTTACTGCCACACCGATATGGGAGTGTTTTTTAAAAGTGGGGTGAAGAATAAACTTTTAGGTATACATATAAAACTATGAGCTGCGCGCGCGCACGCACACAAAGTAGTAAGGATACATCCAGAAATACAAATATCAAAACATATACCCACATAAAAATGTCAGGGACTGAAATGGTTAATGATGTGAAGCTTCAAACAAATAAAATACATACACAAAGAAATGCAGTTCCCCTTTAGCTGATGAAGAAAATAAATGTCCTGGGTAATGACAGATTCAAGTTGGCGGCTTTAAACAACATCTCTAGCAGATCAAAATGATCGAGGTATTTGTAGAAATTAGCAAAAACGTGTGTGTAAGTAAAGTACACCTTGTACCTAGTGGGCTTAAATGTCTCCAGATGCTGAACAAAGACAGTGGCCTCTCTGTTTGTCATCACCACACATACCACACATGCATACATGCGCACATGGGCTGGTGCACTTACTGACTCATTTACCCGCTTACTTGCTCTGTCACTGTTTCTCTTGCTCTCTCTCTCTCACACACACACACATTCATGATAAATGACGTTTATATCATTCCTTCTACACATGTACTCCACCTAATCCACCTTTACCCTGAATACTGTCATAGCTACATCTGTCTCACATAAACTGACTTATACTTTTCCCATTGAAAAAAAACAAAAGATGCCATTGCATATAGTAGTATGGAAACTATTTTATTTATTACTTCTTTGAGAATAGTAAGCTGGCATTGCAAATCTATGATTAGTTCGCTGGGAAATTCAGAGCATAATTTTGCCTTTTAGAGGTATTTTTTTGTAAAGTTACAAGGGGAAGAGTTGAGAAAGCATTTTAATATATCTTCTGAGAAAAATTCCCAGAGAAGAATGGTCCAAGAAAAGTCTGTTATCCTCTACATATGAAATGTGTAACAATGGACAGGGCAAAGCAAGACGCCTTCACTGATATCTGTCATAGCAACATGTGAAGTCAAGAATGTGTAATGCTTGTACCTGTGCCTGGGTATAAATTCTCTCTAAATGTCTCTTCCTGCAGAACTAGACTATGTAGTCTATGGAAGCACACATTTAACTTGTTAATATAGACCACTCCAGCTTTTCATTGCGTTTGCTTCCCTCATGTGGATGAGATTTTCAATCTACGACTGGTTCCAAGAAACCCAGTTGAAATGTATTTGATATGTGAGCAAAGAGCCTGCACATCCCACACATTTGCGCTAGCGTATGTGCAACTTCAGCTGAGTGTCCAACAGGTCTACATTAACCAAGTCTTAGTGAAAAGTATCTCAAATAACAAGGTTGTGTTTTGGGATGCTCTGAGTTCAATACACACCTGCACATAACAAGTCTACAGACACACACACACACACACACACACACACTCATTCTCACCAAGTGTTAATAAATACAAAGACATTACATACAATACCAAAAAGTTTGAGAAGTTTAATATGTTTAGTTATATGTAACACATTTTGCATTATGACTTTATTTTGAAGCCAAATAACACTGGCATTGTAATTACATAATGCACATAAGCTATCACAACAAAGGCATAGTAGTTAGTAAGTTCTTGTTATGTATGTGCCTTCAAATGTCAGAACTTCAGTAAAGAGTGTTTAGGTGTAGAAGTTACAAAGGAGATTTATTAGTTTGTTTCAGCTGGTAACTTATTTCCCTTAACACCATGGCCCTGTGTACTGAGCACCCTATAATTAAATCCTGAATTTTGTTTTCTAAAACTTGGCCTTGGAATCCTTCAAGGTTTGGTTGATTTTAGTGGCGGTGTGAAACTTTCTGGCTTTATTTCAGTTTTATTTGATTTGAGCTCCAAGATTCAGAGCTTAGATTTTGTTAAGGACGTGAGTGGACTGTTAAATCCCCTCCACACTCTCTTTCTCTTTCTCTCTCGCTTTGTCACCCTCTCTCCCTCATCTTTCCACTTTCTTCACTGCCTTTCTTTCAGTTTCTCCCTGTTTCTTTTTCTTCCATTCTCCTTTTTTTTACTTTTTCTTTCTTTCCTCTCAGTCACTCCATCCCTTTTTTTCTTCTCTCTCTCCCTCTTCTTCTCGGTGCTCTCACCCTGAAACGAATCAAACTTTTTTAATCTTTCATTGATTTGTAGTAGAAATCTTGCTAAGATGGCTCTGTCAGACAATAATTTCACAGATGTGTGTGTAAGAAAACTAGAAAAAGTAAGTGAATGTGTGAGTTTTTGTGTGTGCATTTATCAAGAAGCAATCCAGATAAGCAATCTAGATGATACTTATATAGCCAAAAATATTTGACACAACTATCCTTAGTTCTGTGTATCTCTCTCAGCCTTTAGCCTCAACTTTCCCACACCACCCCCTCTCTCTTTCCTACCCTAATTTACTCTAGCTTTCTCTATCATTCCCTGGATCTGTCACTGATAGCCCAGTAGATGTGTGTGTGTGTGTGTGTGTGTGTGTGTGTGTGTGGGTGTGTGTGTGTTTGTTTGTGTGTGTGTGTGTGTGTGTGTGTGTGTGCGTGTGTTTGTGTAGGAAACAAATTGGCTGTGGAGTCTAGTCTGACCTCTCCAGGCTTTAGAGGCCTGTGAAACTGAGCTAAAGGCTTATTTACCACACATACTATACACATGCATTTGTATGTGCAAGCAAAAAACTTAATTTAGGTGTATAGTTTTTCACTTTTGTATTGCCTATTTGTGAACAGTAGTAACCTTACATCCAAAAATTAACCATTTGCCTGCTTTCTTGGTGGCCATTAACAGACTCTATGTCGCTTCCTTTTTGAAATCCATTGGTTTACGTAGGTTGTGATGTTCATGTATGCTTTTGAGCCTCTTGCTAACTGATTCTGCACTCAACAGCAGCTAAACCGCATCTAACGAAATAAAGAAAAACCCCCAAAAACAACCGGCTCCAAGCACAACACAGACTCCAAACGTTGACCCAGAGTTGGCTTTCATCCAATGGACAGGTAAGCTAACATTACTGCAAATCATGTGAAATACATTGTGATTTTGTGCTTTAGTTGGCTCAAGTTAGATAACGTTAGCTACCGGCTAACACCGTCTAGTTGCTAATTTTATCCGTCGCAAAATACTGTAGTTGCCACATTACTTCACCAGCTAACATGATCCATATTACTATCATATGTACTGGTATTATGGCAGAGTGTTGATTTTAGCTTGGAAGAAATTATATAATGGTTTGTAGTTAAAAAAAAAGTACAGTACATCAAGAATATGACAACATAGATGTAGCAGTGCAATGCTAAATCGGGGAGCACTATTTTATAGGCCTTGTACTTGTAGTAGATTAAAAATATGGCAATGTACTTAAATAGAAAAGCTTCACACAACAGTGACAGCCTTAAAAGGTGTTTATAGAAAGGCCACTTGTTTAAATCCTTTGTAAAGGTTGTCAACAAAACCATATTCTCAGTCTTCAGAGCTGATTCCAAGATTAGATTAAGTGCTCTGCAGGTGCGGGGACCTGGTGCTGATCTTGTCGTGCAAGAGGAATTGAAAGGCACATCTGCCAATCACTTTCAAACTGCTAGTATTTGATACTTACATGATTCTCCCCCTGACAATAGGCAATGTCACAAATCGCAGACTGAAATGGGCAAATTGGGCAACTGAGAGACTGCAAAAATGGAGCTAATATGTATCTGAACATCTGGTAAGTAGATGTCTATGAAGCTCACCAGAGAGTTGGGATTTCTGACACAACTTTAATGGAAAGGGGAAGTAGTCCTAAAGTGTCCAAACTCCAACAACACTTATAGAACATCTTCATGGACATCATCAGGATCATCACACAACAAATTGCACGCCAAAAGAATGCCGTAAAACAAAATGTGATGGTCTTACAATAAAGTTGTTGGATTTTGGACTCTAAGTGAAGAAAATCACAGTATGGTGATACTCTGGTATGTGACACTCCTATTCAAACCAAAAAATTAATATCTATGATGTCTGAGTTGCTTCCCGGTGTGAATGTCTATATTGTGTCTATGACTAAAAGGTAGACTTCCTGTGTATCTTAATTTTTTTTAATATACTTTCATGTCAAGAATCAACAATGTGAAAAAACAATGTATTATGTGGAATAATATTATATTGAATAATAACAATAATTCATAGTATTTAATTAATGTAATCTCTTAATCTCTTTAATCTCTTACCTGTAGTGTCTAAAAATCTCCTCTTCCACTTCTGTGATGAAGTGACACTTTGTACAAGAGTACTCTCTCTCTCCTCCTCCTCTCCCCCCTTCCTTCTCTCCCCCAATTTCTTCCTCGGCCTTGACATGTGGTGGAGCCCCCTTTAGGTTAATCAGGGTGTGGCAGCTTTCGTAGTGTTGGAGCAACACATCGATGTCGGTGGTGGCAAACGCACACTGGTCACACAAGTGGGTGACGCCTAGGATCAGAAAAACAAGAAAAAGAAACAAAAAAAAAGATCAAGATCATGTTAAATCTACTGAAATACAATTAAACAATTGAAAATATGCTATTTAAAGTATGCCTATGAATACCTTGTGTGACAACAGGATGGGCAGGGTTAGAGGGGTGAAACGTTGATAATGAAATCATACCAGGGTCACCTCTAGGATTAGAAGGGGTCATGCTGGGTGAGGTGGTGGTAGTGGGTTTTGAGCCAACTGTGTCCTGCTGTTTGGTGGATTGAGGAAACTTGGAACAGCATTTAGAGCAGGTTGGCTTCCGACAAGCAAAGGGGTGAGACACCTATTGAGAAAAATCAGTAGTCATTAGTGACAAAGCTGTACATACAGGGTGAATCTGGACTTTAAGTTTTTTCTGTTGTCTGTAAATGTGTTTAAGTCTATGCAGGTGATATCAAATGGTACCAGTGCACTAAATTACGCCACTCCTACTGTTGACAACCTTTTTGATTTTTAACAGCTGCAATAGCACCATTTTGGCAGCTGGCACAAAGGATGGTGAGGAAGGAGGGTGGGTGGTTTGGGAAAGCAAGAGAAGTTTAACTAGGCTGGAAATTGGAACAATTAACTTGTTCATATATTACATTTCATTTTCAAGTGCTTACAAAACAGCTCATTTCTTTTTCATCTAATTGCCAATACAACACCAATACAAATAAACATTTAAACATTTTATTAATCTCACCTCCCCCAGGTGTTTATGCGGCTGACAGAGTCCCTGTGGACAATACATGCAGTGCTGAATGCAGCATCTGTGGATGGAGTGGTTGTGCTGGTAGTGGAGTAGCAATGGTGCTACTACTATCACATCCGCACTGTGGGCCATTGAGTAGCGAAAATCACACAACTGACAGTTATAGCTGGTCACGACTGCTTCTGAATCGCCACTGTTTGGGTCTCCTGGGAGCAGAAATCACAGGAAGGGTCAGTTAAATAAAACAGTTTGGGTGTTGGAGTAGAAAAAAAGGAACCAAAGACAAAGAAAATCTAAAAGGGGTCAACTGTATCAAGGAAAACAAACAAGGAGGTTCAAGTGGCATCATAGCACTAAAAACAATTGAAAAAGGACAGTCTAAAAGTATTATTGTACTAGTAACAAATAAACAAATAAGTAGAGCCCAGCAGTGTCAGTGAGTTTCTTTAAAGAGCAAAGTCGAGCAGCATCATAGTACAAGAAGTAAAAATCATTAGACTCTATTTAATTTTGTTACACTTGATCATTAATCTTGTGCTCCATTAAAGTAGCTACCTTCTACTGACAAACACTTAAAGCAATTCACCACCAGACTTCACCATACTTTCTCCCAATTAATTACCTTGGCTGGTGCTGGATGGGTTGGATGATAGATCTTTGCGGCTTTTGGATGCCACGTGGTCTCTTTCTCCTCCTTCTCTTCTCCCTCCTCTCTCCCGCTCCCTGTCCATCCCCCCAGCATTTGAATCGTTGGGGCTCATAGTACCTCCCGTGCTCATTCTATGTCTTTGTTCATAGTGATCTAAAAGCTTCGCCGAGCCCCCTGACCACTCACAACTCCAACTGCAGAATTTACACCAATAATATGCCTGCACAGCCCCTCGACCCGGCTCCCCTGTCCAGCTTGATGAATCTGAACACGCCCTGACTGGAATGGAGTACCCGACCAGGGAGTCATCTTCAGCTCTCACTGCGACTCGCTCCGCCCCGTCTAAGATTTGACTCTTTTCCTTTGCCTGGTTGTCGTGCGTTGCAAGGTTATTGGTGGCCAGCAGGGGTGTGCTTGGTGGAGTTTTGACTTTATTTGGATGTGAGGACAGGAAGTGTTGTTCAAGTTCTAAGGAATTACTGCCCATGTATGTGAAGTTGCAGAATTTGCAGCGAAAGTACTTTGTATTCCCCTGGCAATCAGAGGTCTTGCGCCCAATCCCAATTAGCGTGCCACCCAGCATCACCTGTTGACAAGCAGCAAAAAGAGAAAACAAAACAAAAAAGATTGTTACATCAATATTAAAAATTAATTCCTCTCACTTTTAGCTGACAGCCGACTTTCCGGCTGGTTTAAATGACAAACCCCACCAGTGGCAGATTATATCAGCTGTAGTTATCTAATGTATTACAGTCACAGCTAAAACTCAACTTTTGGCTGGTGTATATACTTAGCCAAAGATAAGTTATGAAGTAGAAGAGGCATGAGAAGCACAGTTGGATTGTGTGTTTGTGTTCAACAAGAACAACAACTTTCTCTATGGAAATGGTCTAGCCCAAATCACATTCAGAAAGAGAATTTCCCATTAAAACTTCAATGCTTAACAACTTAATTGGACCAAGTAATTGATGATAAATCAGGTGCTTAAGTTAGTACTACAACTTTCAATGTTTCAGTCGTATTTAATCAACATTTTATATCTAATGTTGTTCATTTCATTTTCAGGATGAAGCATCAGGTTGTAAACACTAAACAGCTTCTGAAAACAGAGGTGTTCCTGCCTTAACAGTCAACAAAAGCTGTGTAACGTTACCTAACTTCACTGTAAATATTGGCAGCCAAACCTAATTAAATTTGTTATGATGGGAAGAGATTTAGATTCAATAAAATGCTACTGAACCATTTCCAATAATAAGTCATACTTAAAAGATGGACCTAACAACAGTTACTAGAGTTACTAGACATCCAACATTAGCTTGGATCATAACTGTACGTATCTGCGATATACATATTTGCGTATACTGTACCAAGTAAAAAGTAATACATTCTCATTGTCATTTTTAATTCTTATGCAGCAGCTATTTGGGGGTCACGTGACATGAGCCTTCAAACACATGGCTAACTGACCAATAACATATCTATCATGCTCCACTGTAGTATACAATGTACGAGGCCACGATTTTGCACTATTGAGCAAGCAACCAGACACTCATCTCCTTTTTATTACGTTAGCCCCTCAATTGTAGGTGATTATAGTGTGCTGCTTGCCATATTGACAACAGACTTAATATAGCCAAAACAATATGTATTTGTCTCTTTATGGATCTGGGGTTTGATGCTCACTGTTGGCAGTTTTGTAATGGAGGTTTGGCAAGAACAAAATGCTATTAATAAGATGCAGTTAAAGCTCCAGTGTGTAATAAATAGCAGGATGTATTGGCAGAAATGCAATATTACATACATAACTATGTTTTCAGTGATGTATAAAGACCTTACATAATGAACCGTTATGTTTGCGTTGCCATGTTTCTACAGTAGCCCAAACAGACAGACTGCTCTACAGAGCGTGTTTCGTTACTACGTTGAATACGTACTATGAAGGAAGACAAAGAAGAAGTAGTAGTAGTAGTCTGGTTTATAAGAAAAAAGAGAAATTTGGACAAATTCAGGACCACACATTATTTAGCACAAGAACTGACAGAGCGTGTCAGACACCGTAGCTTCTCCTATGCTCTTGCAAAGGGAGGGGTAAGCGGTGAATGAGTCGCTGGTTGCATTTAGCAACCCTTACCACTAAATGCCACTAAGACTTACACACTGAACCTTGCAAGTAAAATTTGTATTCCCTGCAATTAAAACTTGGTCATTAAACCTCTCGCTGTCTCTTTTAGTGGGGACAACAATGAAGATTAATTTAAATTCATTAACAGCCATTGCCTGAGTACAGAAAAAGGCAGTAAAAAGGTGAGATGGTAAGACACAAAATATAAACTACTACTTCTACAAAAAGAGAAAAATATTGAAAAAAAAATGAGATGGTACATTTCAGTTTCGCTAAAGGTAATAAATTCTGAAGGCTAAATGAGATCTATTACCATGTGTGATCTCACAACAGCAATCATCCAATCATCACATCCCACAGACCCTGCCCAAGCAATTAGAGAAGAGCCAAACATTAAGCCATTTTAGTAAGCATAATGGACAGAAAGACACAAAAGGGAACACGAGAGAGGAAGGGAAAGAAAGAAAGGAGGCAGAGGACAAGTGGGACAAGTTGAGAAGAAAGTGTCTAAGTCGAGGAATAGAGGGTCGGAGAAGAAAGATGTGAGAGATGGATGAAAAGCAAATTGAAAAGTTAGAGGAAAAAAGGGGAAGTAGAGTAAAAAAGAATAAGAAAAGAAAAAATGCAGAAGAGAATGCTGAGGAGAAGGTGAAGGCGAAACAAAGACAGATGATGAGTGAGACAACTGGAGAACAGAGAGAGAAAAAGAAAGTTAAATGTATCTGACAGCTGTTTCATTACACTGCCTAACAACCGATTATAACTACTGGTTTCAAAGCATCTCTCTCTCTCTCTCCCTCTCTCTGTCTGTCTCTTCCACTCTCTTCTCCCCTTTCCTCCTTCATCTCTTTCACTCTTTCCTTCTCTACGCTATCCCTCTCCTCCCAGAGTCTTTTTTCCCGCAATCTCATTGGTTGACAGGGCAACTCGTCCTAGCAAATGACAACATGGAATTTTCCAAACGTAGGCGGGAGAGAGAAAAGGCGAGTGAGGGATGGAGAGAATAGAGACCCCTTTCATTCGTTTTTTTTTATACTTTCACTTTTTCTTCATAATGACGACTTAAGCCCACTGGATTTTCTATTTCTGACTCTGTGTGTGTCTGTGTGCTGTGCTTGACGTCTGTGTGTGTGTGTGTGTGTGTGTGTGTGTTTCTGTGTCCATTACGTGACTTACGGCCATTACAGACTCATGGTTTAAGTAAAATGAAACTCCTTGAGTATTCCTCACACACACACACACACATACACAAACACACACGTTTATTAGATCATCTTGTTTAAAGCTTTCAGACAAAACCCTACTGTTCATGCACACTCGACGTCCTAATCCTTGACCCAATTGTTACCCAAACTAGTCCCAGTGCAGAAAAACACAATTAAGTTAATTACATTATTATTATTATTTAAGAATACATATTTTTTCACCCTTATGTGTGACTATGAATATATTTTTTAAGATAACCTGCAACTGTGGGTAAGTATCGAAAATATACCTACATTGTATGGAATGTATGAAATTAAGACTCTTTTAGGTATTTGGTTGAGGCTTTTATAAAGCCTAATTCAGAAATTTGAGATTTAATGTGCCCACCTGACCTCAGTATTCACGGCAAACAGGAAAAATCACAAAAACGATATGCTGATTATAGCGTCTGAAATTTGCACATGCCAAAGGTAAAAGGTAAATTGCCTGCAGTGGTGGGTAAAATCGCCGGCTAGCCGCCACTTTGGTGGACAGTGAAAAGGCACCAACAAGTGGTAGGGTAAGATTAGCATATTGTGGGATAGACGAGGTAACTCCGGTGTTGTCGGAGAATAACTTTGCCTATTGGACACAAGAGATGTCACTTGGTTTTATTTTTGTTGGTCAATTTTTGTACTGAAACTCAAAGGGTATTTTTGCACAGTTTGCCGGAATCCAAAATAAGAAGTTTTGAGATTTTGGACTCTTGTGGGCATTTGAACTGAAAAAGGGACCCATTCAATATTGGTTGAACTGTGGGTTTGTATTGAGCGCTGACTGTATAATACACTGCGGTGAACTTCAAGTTCTTCGGTGATGTTTGCTTCCTCTAAGATGGAGTGAATGTTGTGTACTAAAAGACAGGGGTCTTTTCTTTGTGCATGCAAACATGCATGTAATGTTTTTGTGCACATACATTTCAAAAGTATAAATTAAAATAACATTTCTGAGTGGAGGGCAAAAGAAAAATATGTTTTCATTTCAGAACCTAGTTGATTGGCATACTTGCTGTCAAAAAATGAGACTTTTAAAGAATGTGACAGCGTCTCCACTACTAAAAACAATGACTTATTATAGAATAAGTGGCTAGATGATCAGCCTGCAAGATATCAACAGAACATAGTGGAATAAAATTTGAATAAAAATATCAACTCTGCGAGTAAAGGTATTCAATGAGGTCAAAAATTGCTTTCAATAAGTATGTTTAGATTGTTCTACTGAATGTCTCACGAATGACTGTTTAATTGACAAATAGAGAGTTGATCGAGATCTGTTTGCCTGACACTTCCAGTTATTACTATTTTAGCAATCATATTTCAGCAAGTTAATTTTAAAATTAAAACTGCTCATTCCACTGCCTGAGTAAAACCTACTGTTGTTAAATATTGATATTCAAGCATCTATTGCAATAAATGTGTTTCAAAGACATATGCGTCTGAATGTGAATTTTAAAGATCAAAGCTAAAGTATGTGCACAAGTCAATAAATAATATGTGTGCACGCTGAAAATGGCAGTTGCACAGTAACTATAGCTGACATGTAAACACTTGTGTCTGAGGCTACTATGATAGGGACAGTAAACAATGTAAAACAGAAACTTTGCAGGTTTTCATTCTAACCAGTCTGCAGCTGTTGATTTCACTGATTACTAACCCTTGATTTTAGGTGCAATAATCAGTGAAATAAAACTAAATAACTGAAGACATTTTTTATCCTACAACTGATTGGCTGATTTGTTGATGTCCAGACTGCAGGTGCAAATTACATCTGACTTTTTACTGTGACTGATGGTGTATAACTACAAGGCAAAATTCATCATTTGTTAATCTATATTCCTGTTTCCAGTAAAGCAGCTCCCACCAGATACTAGTTAGAATATTTATAATCTGAGCATAAAATATGACAGATTAGTGCAGGATATACATTTTCTGGCCACCATTTAAAACACTATGATGCATGCATTGCACGTGTATGCATATGTGTGTGTAAGGCATGCATTGCCTATAAGTGATTGGTACAGCAGACTGATTGCCCATCTACCAGGTGCCCTATTTGTCTCCCTTTCTGTGTCTATTCATCTGTCAGTCTATAAAACTTTATAACTTGCACCACAATGCCTCACTGTCCAAATCACACACACACACACTATGCTACAAATCAGCTGCAGATTGTTCAACCCAATAAATTAGCTCAGTTATGGGCCCTGAATTACAGATTTATGAGTAATGCTTGTAGTGAATTGTTAACTGAATCAACATGTCACCTGTTTTGGATCAAAGTTTCTGACTGATATTGATTTCTGATGTCAGATTGTTCGATGTTGCAATGTGAGTATTTCTACCTACATCTTTTCATGTTAGTTATTATTTAAAAATAAAGTTTACTCCAAAGTCACCTGCACTGCTTGCGTCATTCATAAAAAGTTGTTAACATAACTTCTATCCGATGGTGTTACCGTTTAATCAGTGTCTCGTTTTCCCAAAATAGGAAAAATGTGAAGAAGATTGCAAATGCACATGAAAAGATGTAAAGCAGTTGTATTAGTACTGCATTGCATCTACATCTGCAGATCTCTAATGTACTTTTTGAAATGTTTTCACATTTCAGTGCTCCAGCTAAATCTCTTAAAGTTCAAGACAGAAATTACAATAGAAAAACAAATGAACGTTATCAATGTACTTGGGAGGCAGTGCACTGAGATAGCTAATAAAGTTAGTCATGCTATATCCAAGAGATATCCAAGAGATATATTGTTAAACATATTTAAGTAGCAATGACTAAAAAAGGAGTGCTGCCATGATAGCCAACATTTCCATGGAGGCACCAGCTTTTTACTCTCAGATCATGAAGACCTCATTGGTACATGTGTTTGTTATCTCTTAAAAAGGCTACAGTCTGTGTTTCCAGGGTGCGTTCAAAATGGGCACTGGACAAGGCAGCATATTGTCACCTTCCCTGTTACATACATTTATGGACCTGACACTCTGTTTCCATGAGACCAGTGTGGGGGCCTCAGTTTTGCACATCATATCTATTTAGTTTAATTTCAAACTAATTTTTTACAGGCACCAAACACAGATGTTTTTTTTTAATCTGTAGAATATAATGCGAAGGCTAGGACATCCCTGCAAGACGACAATATTTCATTTCAAATGGTCTCTTGCTTGTAATAAAAAGTGTGCCTCCTGGACATATTTCGATTTCAATAAAATTTTGATTAATTGTTCACCTAATTTCACAATCACGATTAATTGAACATTTCACTTCGATAACGATTATTGAACAGTATGTACTGTAAATATGCTCAACAATTTAAGCTGGGTTTATTTATTCACAGATTTTACAAATCCAGGCTATCTAAATGTTAATCAATATGGTAATGTTGACGTGCACATTACAGACATAGTTGCCCTATATTCACGACTGCTGGAAAGTGAAGGTGGTTAGCACTAGCTAACATCTCCCTGTGCTTCAGACTCTAGTCTGGAAGCAGAGCAGGACTGGACGGGGCAGAGTAACATGACTACACATGTGGTAGGATGTTTCAAGGGGAAATTACATGAACACACAATATTAACAAGATTATATAACCAAAAATAACCGACATGGGGAAATTACGTCGGTTGGAGGCTCTGAATTTCCGATTACTTTTCAGCCCTAGTTCAACCCTCATTTCATTTCTTGTGAATTTTGATGTCACTGGACCGTGAATTACACACAGAACAGGCCCTCACAGAGAAAGGTTGATAGATGAAACCAAATCAGGGAACAGAAACTGTTCAGAGTTAAAAACTTCAGTTATGTTGAGGTCTTTATCAAGTAATGGTAAAAAGCATTGTGAAGGGTTAGGGTTTTTTTGGAGTGAAAAGGTAACAAGAGGAAACTAAAAATAAAAGCTTTACTGAATTAGTAAGTCTTCGTTCCACCCTTCAAACACTTTTCCTTCCTTATAATTAATTCAGGGCTGCCACACTGTGAAGCTTTATTTATGCCAGGTTTTAACATGTTACTCATTTGGATGTGACACTATTACAACTTTTTTGTGTACACATGTTTATTGGTACGGGTATTAGTTTTAAAGGAATATTTTTAGTGTATGTGTGAATGAAATGCATGAATGCATTTATTAGACTATGAAAAAAAAGTTAGGCTTCAGGCTTGGTAAATCTATTTATCTGTATTTCTTGAATGTGGAAAGTGCTTACCTGTACGTCATATGTGCCATTCATCATAACTGTCCTGTGCTGCTGATTGTGTATATCTGGTCTTGTCTTCCCCAACTCTTTGGCTTGGTTCCTCTGTCCCTGTCCTGCTTGTATATCTGGGAACAGAAATACAAGTAGGGGTCAGACTTGTAAAAGCAGACAGACAAAGAGAGGTCAGGCTGCCAGAATCACACAAACCCAAGGACATGTCTGACATCTGAGGAGAAGGAGAACTTCAGAGCAACAATCAACAAGTGGTGGACGCAAGAAGCTGGTGCACCCTGAGCATACTGAAAAACAAACTTTATAAAATGTGCCGTTACAATGTAATAAACTTAACAAACTTAATAAATCAATCAATCTGTATTTGTATACTAATGTAGATTACAGTGCTGTAGGATTTAAACACTGAGTGTGTATGTTAATACATAATGAGGCAATAACAGGACTGTTTCTTCCTGTTTTGGTTCACCATGTCAGCCTGTGATCCAAGGTTTGATCAGTGAGGCGTATTTCATGAACTTGTGCGTAGAACCACATTATTGTCCTTTACAACTACTTTACACACTAACCGTTAACAACAAGTCAAACACGTAGCAGAGAGCTGGAATCACCTAGAGGTGTGTGTTGGGGAGCCATGTTGTGGAGGGCCAGGATGTGCGTGTCGAGGGCAGCATCCTGCCGTGTGCGGTTGTGCAGGCCCAGGTGATACTTCCTAAAGTGCTTCACCAGGTCGGCTGGGTCGTTGCCATAGTAACCGTAACCGCACACGTTGCACTTGAAGTCCTGGAGTTTGGGAGAGGGGCTGGAGGAAAGTGGAGGGGTGTCAGTTGTCGACTCCTCCCCTCCTTCCTGTCTGGGGAGGAGGTGGGGAGCAGAGAGGAGAGGAGTCGTGAGATGATCTACCTCCCCTCTGTCTCTTTCGCTCTTCTCTCCTTCCTCTATCCCCTTCTCCCCGTCCTCAGCCTCCGACTGGCTCTCGGGCCTGTCATTCAACGCCACTCCTCCTTGTGTGGCCCTCCTGCCGCCTCCTCTTCTCCCCCCCCTCTCCTCATTGCTGTAGCGGTCGCCGACGGATGAGGGAGAGACAGACGAGGATACACACTCGCTCTCCCCCTCCTCTTCCTCCTGCTCCTCATCTCCTCTGATCCGGTCGGAGGATTCTGGCTCAGAGGGTCGGTTTATGCGTTCGGCCTCTGCTCCTACTCTCCCTTCCTCCTCTCCCTCCTCCTCCTCTTCTCCTGCGGGCCTCCTCCCCTCTTCTTCTTCCTCCTCCTCACCTCCCACACTCCGGATAGGGGGATTCTTCTTCCTCACCATCTCTGATAGGATGTAAAGAGACGAGGAGAGAGACAAAGTTATTTTTTCATTATTTTTTTACTGTTCAGCCAATGCACACTGACACTTTTGAAGGAATGTGAAAATATCAAGCAGATTTTCGTAATCCCTTAAAATCAAGACACTAACAGATACAATGTGCTCAAATAATATGCCGTGGATTACATGCACCCACACACACGCACACAAATATGATTTCCTGACAATGATGTATGTGTGTACGGAATAGCTTTGATTCAATTTACAAACTTCTTTGAAAGATGAAATCTGTGACAATCCTCAACCACAAACCCCGTCAAAGAAAAACAGCTCCAACAAATCAGAAACATCTCAGCTGTGAGAGGGGTTTGCAGGGTGTGTGTGTTGGGACGTTGTGTAGCATCTTTAAGTGCAACTTTTTTGCCATTCCCCCCCCCCCTTCTTATTCTTCTTCCTATAATCCAGGGAGTGGATCATTTTATCGTTATGGAAGCCATCCGTGAGAATCTTAAACACATGACCACATCAAAACCCAAACCATATCAGAGAGGCTGGGAGGGCGAGGGAGAGGAGAGGGGGGTGGAGAGAGGGTGAGGCACAGAGAGGAGTGGGGGAGACAGAGAGAAGAGAGAGAGACAGAGAGAACGGCCAACAGACAACCACATCAAACCACACACCCCATATCAGAAAGACGGATGAGGGAGGCGGCAGACTGCAATTCATCCCCTCCAGCCCTCCAAATTTCTCTTTCTTTCTTGCATCTCTTACTGCGTGCCTTTCATTCATTTTCTGGCTTCCCAAATTCTGTTTTTCTCATCTCTCACTGTCTTTCCAGCTCTATCTGTATCACCTCCTGCCCTTCAGTTTCATTCGTCCCCCAAACCCCTCATCTTGTTCCCCCTACCTCAATCTCTCTCACCACCATGATCATTTATCAGGGTAAAATACCTTTTACTTATCAAGGCATCCTCCTTGCACTTCGCTCATTTTTATTCTATATTCCCAACTATCACATACAAGAATAAGTGCTACAATTATTTTAGTAATTTCATCATTAAAATGTTTCTTTCTTTCTGTTCCTGTCCTCTCTCCCTCTGTCGCCCCCCCCCCTCTCCCACCGTCCCTCCTTTCCCTCCCTTATAATCACTATACAAAGCCATCAAATAACCAACCATGTGTTTTATGTTAAACCATAATGTTTCTTTTGTTTGAAAAGAGAACAATTGTGGTCGTTCTGCTCACAACAGTCATGACGGAGAGATACTATGTGTGTGCGTGTTTTCCAAGCATGTGTGTGTATGCGCGTGTGAGCGAGAGTGTGTTTATTTGTGGTCTTTCAGTTCATATTCAGTCGTAAACATAGTCAACTCATTGACCCATAAGCTGTGTGTGTTTGTGTGTGTGTGTGTGTGTGTGTGTTTGTGTGTGTGTTCGGTAATGAACAGACAAAAACCCAAACAGACGCCTGATAGACGCCAAAAACTGATCACTTTTAGATCAGTGCAATATGAGGGGGGGAAAGACACTGAACGCATGAGAGTGTTTCTGTGTGAGTAATGCATGTTTGATGATGTGTACGGAAGGGAGATAGCATGCGTGCGACCCTGTGACAAACTGATGTTAGTGTGAGAGATAAACGCTTGTTGTTATTTACTGATAGCAAACTGCACACATTTAAACCATGACTGAATCAACGCAGACACACTTCTAAAGACAGAGAAGTAAGGGGGAATGTAGTTGAAAACAGATAATCAGATGTCCATAAACAAACACATGCAGATACACATAAACATATTAAAAAGAACTATATTTTAACAACTCTGTAAAGTAATTTTGTGGATTAGGAAGAAAGGACATAATAAAAACACACACAAACACAGAAGAACAGATGACGAATGACAGAGAGAGGACTGCTTTCTTTGTTGATTCCAATTTTCTCTCTATGGCCTTTCTAGTATTTAAAAAAAAATTCTTTCCCTCTTTCTCTACCATACAACTATTAAAATAAAGCAATTTGTGTCTGCAAGGGCCCACGCCTAGACCAGCCCTGGCACTCACTGTGTGTGTCTGCATGGAACAGAGGAAAATCTCATCTGATGTTCACCACACCCAGTTAGAATTCATCATTCACACACACACATACATACACACACACAGTGGAAAACTACAGATCGTTGTGGTAAAGCAATGAAGCTGAAATCCTGACCTAAGAAGCACTGGCTGACCTGACTGTGTTTCCATCTGCCCTGTCAGATTTCCGTGGTGACTTTAAAACTTAATCAAAGCGATAATAAGAAAATTTTGAATGATCTGGTGAAGCATGAAATCAACAGAGCGCAAATTAGGGAGAGTAAAATTCTCATCTATTTATTTATTTTTTATTGGCATGAAATGTTTATTTGCATACTTCTGACGTGCTACTTGTATGCTCCAGGATGTGGGCGAGATGAAGAGGTGTGTGTGTGTGTGTGTGTTAAAAGGCTGTGCGTCTGTTTCTGGGTGTATGCATCTGTGTGTTTGTGTCTCAATGTCGCAGTACAGCCTTTGTCTGCTTCAGGCTGTATACACAGACTGGAACCATTACTATCAACTACAATTAGGTACAACCCACCACAACATACCACATAACAACTACTGCTACTAGCTACAATTAGACCCTATACACCACAAAGGCCTCAATACCATAGCAAGGATAAATGCGACAGTTAATCATTTCCATCAACGACAATTAGCCCCAAAACAAGTGAGGCTTTTATCTGAAATTGCCAATAATCATCCCAAGACGTCTGTTGAAAGATGCACTGTGGGATGTCAGTATCAGTCAGATATTTGGCCATGTTAGGGGACCCATATTGGAGAATTTCAGTTGTATTTATGTATGAGATGTATGAGAAAGTTTTTTATGCACCATATTAACTAAATCGTGTCGCTGTTGCACTGTAAATCATCCCTGCAATTAACCAAAAACTCTAAAACGTTTTAATGTCGCATTGTGTTGCTGTCAGTCGGGTCCTGCTGAACAATTGGGGTAGCAAGAAACAATTATTTTCATCATCAATTAATCAGCCATCCCTCCAATCACCGTTCAGCCTTATAAATAGTTCAACTGCCTGTGATAACTGCCGTGAGCCAGAGTCTTCAAAATGCTTGTTTCGTCCAAGCAACAATCCAAAACTCAAACGCACTCGATTTGAAATAAAACAGCAAAAACTTCAAAAAAAAAAAATCAGAATGTTTGGCATAACTGATTGATAAACTGCTTAAATAATTAGTGGATTTAAAAAAAATGGTGGGGGTAGTGGGGAATAATTCTCAGACAATCAAGTAATCGATTAATTGACTAATCATTTCAGCACCACATATGACTATGGTTGCTGAACTTCATTTGATATGCACTCAGAAGGGTCTTTGTGCAACATTGTGCGACTCCAACACAACCACGACACCAGAAGACCACTAAAATGAATGTATGAATGTATTGAATGAATGCAAGTCTTTTTGAATCAGAGAACATAGTTAGATCTTTCTAATAGAAAAAAAGAGATCACCAGTCCATCTTAACCATTTTCACCCAGTCACTCCAGGCTAATTCTTTAAATGCATATTATTAAATCACTGTAATGGATGGGTTTGATACCAATTCTTAACACAGTCACATATTTCTGCTGTCTTCAGATAGCTCTGCTCCTCCCCTCCCCGTGGGACAGCTGTAGTTGGCATCTCCATCTTTCATAAACAAAGGATTAATGTGCAACATATGAAGAAATAATGCTAAAGGCAAGGTCTTGTTACACAGCGAGATCCTCTCTAGCTTCTCTTTCATTTTTTCAATCTGCGTCATTCCGTCTCTTCATATTATTCTCTCTGTCTCTGCTCCTACATTTCCTTCTCCTCATCATCTGGCCTTACTTTCTTCTTGGGCTGCCATTTCTCTTCCTCCCATTCCCCTCGTATCTTGCAAACATTTTTGAAAAGATTGATAGATTCACGGAGAAGCGGGGGTTCACTGAGGAGGAGTATAGTTAGGAGAGGAAGGAAGAGAGAAAGAAGGTAAGGACTGTTAGAGAGGGACGGTAAATGGAAGGAGGACAAGAGCTTGGAGGGGAGGAAGGAAGATGCATTTTCTTCATTTAAAAATAGTAGTTAAATGGGGAATCTGACTGACAGAAATAGGAGCAAAGGAAGGGAATGCATGATGAGTGAAAAAAGGTAGGAGGCAAAGAGCAGATGAGCCCTACATACTAATAAGCATCTCTAAAAAGTGGATGACTTATAACATCTGCTTTAAAACTTCCACTAATCTCCAACGTAAGAAACAGAACGTCATCCTTCAAATTTATTGTGGAACAACAGAAATAGCTTCCCATTATTTTCATTATTATTATCATCAGGAGTCCAGCTTGTCGCCCCTCAGACAAAGTGCATAGTGGCTGGTTGATTTAAATCAATTCTTTAACCCACAATGAGGTTCCTGGTTTATTTTGACTGACATAATAAAATATTTCTTTGCCAGACATTGTGTTCTGAAATCCTTTCTTTAAGGTGATGGGAACTTGAAGAGAGCAAGCTATTGACAGTGAGTGAGTACGTGTGGGCATGTGGGGGCGAGCTTGTCCTGGCCAAATGGCATGCTGAATAAATTTCAACGGATTTGCAAAAAGTGGAAAACGCTTTAATTAGCTGAATTAATGTGAGAGCAAATTGACTTTGAAACGCATTTCAACATTCCTCCTCACACTCCCCTTAATTAACAGGTTGGATGTGTGAGCAGAAAGGCAAATATTAGTTTTAAGTTCACAATCATATGACTTCTAAGATGATCATTTGTGATGTGTATTTTCAGGTACATGTATGCATCTTGTGTTTCAGCATCAGGATTTTGAAGACTCACTTTGAGTTTTGTTACAGTATGCTAGATGAAAGAGTTAATATGTAAAGATCTCCATCAATTTTGTCAGAATGGACCTGTCAAACAGTCATACACACAGTTGACAGCTGTTCTGTCAACATCTCACGTCAGCTGCCTTGCTGCCTGCGTTCTTCGCTGTCTACAAAGGAAACACTGTAACTGTTAGGCGTCATAAAATTAACATTAAAGTTCCCCGTGTCCCCCAGCTGCTTTGCCTTTTGATGATGAACAGTTAGCCGCTAACCGTAGCTAACTAGCTGCTGTTATTTAATTAGCTCAGTTAACCTAGTGGTCATAGATGAGTTGGCCTGGACAGGGAGCTCAGAGCACCTAGGGTGTGTATTGTGTTTAACACCTCAACTCAAGCATTGGAGGGTTTTCAGGCCAGGAGAACGTCAGTGAGTGACGCTGGATTAGGCACCTGAACCAGAGCCGAGCGAGCGGGTAAAAAACGCGCTCAGCAGCTTTCCAGTGACCACGGCATGAGCAGGACCGGACACAAGAGACATAGCCTCTGAGACCAACCATTTCTGTCGGTCTCAGAGGCTATGTTTGATCCTGGTCCGGTCACAGTGTTCAATCACTGAGAGCTGCACCAGTCCGCCCAGTCTGCATGACAAGGGTGGGGTGGTGTAATGCACATTCAGCGCTATTGGCCACTGTAGATGCCAATCAATATCTACAACAAGTCCCTTCCTGTCTTTGTGATTTTATGCAGAAGCAAAAAGCACATTTATGGGAAAATCAAATCAATAAATGTATATCAAAATCTTTAAAATTGTATAAGAGCAAAATTAAACAGTTCTTTGTTGTTTAAATGAATCATTAGGCTACATTGTATACGATTAAAAATTTGTTATTTTTCTCTTTTAAACCAATAACTTCCAAACAGTCTTAATAACCAACATGAAAATGGATTGTGATAAGATCGTGAATTGTGATCCTGCCTGAAATAAATGGTGATATGATATTTTTGCCATATGGCTTGAAAAAATGCTGACATGATCAATCCATCCATTATCCATAACCGTGTATCCAGAGGTTGCAGAGGGGCTGGTGCCAATACCAACTGAAATTGGCAGGTACACTCTGGACAGATCTCAAGGGCTGACAAATAGAGACAAACAACCATACACACCCATGCAGAAAAGCCTGACAAGGCCAATGTTCGAACCTCAGATGCTCTTGCTGCAAGGCAACAGTGCTAACCACTGCATCACCCTGCCGCCCTGAAATGATTAATGGGTTATCAAATTAGTTAGATACATATTAATAATAGATTCATTTTCTATTAACTATTTGTCTATACTCTACGGTGAATTAAATGAAAAATGTCACTTTCCATTGTATGTGTACAATTGTTGTATGTTCTGCCACAGTTTTCTGACCCAGCTCAAATGTTGTTTCTATACTCCAATTAAATACCACCGAAGTCGCTGCCTGGAACCTGAACCACATCACTTCCTGTCAGTAGAAAGGATTTTCCCTGGAAGGACCTGGCAGACACCAGCTGTTGTTGTTATTGTTGCAAATGTCAAACCTTTCAAGACTGTGTTGCATCACTCAACAGTCATTTATTTTTATGAAAATGTCACAGATTATTACTTTTAAGAAGGCCACTGATGCACAAAATGGCAGTCACGCTGTAATGGCTTGTAGCTTTAGGTTGCGTGTCAGTGAATGAAAGCAGCTGAAGAAAATATTAATGAAAGCACGCATGTTTTAGTACCCACACAGACAAAACAGATCAGGCCATGAAACCGAGACTATTTGGAGCGGTGGGATAATAATAGGAACTGGCCACAAGTGCAAGCTGCTATGTGGTGCCTAGGTTTGAGCTTTGGATGGGAGCACGGGTGTGTCTAGCCTCTTCCAGAAACAAGGGGATAAGGGGGGAAAGGGTCAGCTGAAGGGAGCATTTCTGTTTTGGGGGGACAAGAAGCAGCTTGGAATTGATTCTGCAGAGGCAGGAGTCTAATTGAAGATGGGGAGGGGGTTTGGGAGAGAAACAGAAGGAGCGAGAGCAGGACAACATAAATTCACTGTGAGACAAGACTCCACCTGCCATTTTAAGACTAAAAGCTTTCAGTTGCCTGCTAGGCCCCTAATCAATGCCAGAACGCTTACACACACACAGACACACACACACACACACACACACACACACACACGTCATCTGTTGTGTAGCGGGGGCACAATTCATTCCCGCCACGGATCAAGCAAATCACACACATGCACGTATAGACTCACATGCAGACACACTGTTCCAGAGTGTAGGACTCATTTGTAATGGGGTAACAGCATGCAAAATATGTCATCTTAAATGTCAAACTTAATCAGAGGTTCACATTTCAATACCTCTCTTTCGTTATGAGACTCCCTCCCTCTGTTTCTACACTCTCCTGCTGCCTCACTCTGCTTGCTACTCTCTATATTGCTGTCTTTCTCACACACAAAAAAACGATGTTGTGAACACACCTCCCTCTGTCTGCTCCTCTTCCTATCTGTCCATCTTTCACCTAGCTCTCTCAATTAATCTCTCACTCCCACCCACCCTTTCACATTTCCCTCCCTCCTCTCTGCAGCTGTCTCTTTCTTAATCTCTAGTTCTCTACTCCCCCTACCTCTGGGTTATCCTTACGCAGACCTTAATGTGCTTGTAGATGTGCCGTGTGTGTTTGCCTGCAGGTGTTAAACAGAGCAAAGAAAAGTTTTTAAAAAATGGAATAAGCTCAGACTGTCACTTATGTGTCTGCTTGCATTTCTGTGTGTGTGTGTGTGTGTGTGTGTGTGTGTGTGTGTGTGTGTGTGTGTGTGTGTGTGTGTGTGTGTGTGTGTG